>APFE031671345.1:234179-269196 GCA_000404065.3 Pinus taeda | reverse complement strand
GCTTCTACATATTTCTTTAAACCATCCATCTTAGATTCTGTTCCTTTTTGTGCAAGTGACAATTGTTGCATTTGGTCTTGTAATTTTGATATATCATGTTGTATTTCTTCCTCTTCTTCATGGGTCATGCTAGAGCTTTTAAGTTGCCTACTAGGTGTTTTCATTTTCTTTCCTTGGGGCATCAATTACCAATAATAATGATTTATTATGCCCTTTGAATTCCTTCAAACTAATTTTTCAAACCAATCTTATGCAAAAAATTTAAAAAAACTACATACCTTTTTTCACTTTGTAGGAGCCTAATATTGCATCTGATGTATCTCTGTAATTTTGGATCATCCAGTTCTGAAATTGTGATCTATGGTAGCTCTCTATGTCCTCTTTCCAATGCCACCAGTCTGATCCAAATTGTATTCTCCAAGGAAGAGTTATGTGAAATCTCCCACAGTGCCTGATTATAGACTAGTTCAGTAGAGCGTACTTGTACGACGTGCCATGAGTCACTGTTTCGACCTTTAGATCTGAAAAAAATATATAGAAGAAACTAAAATATGTCTTATTTCTGCACCTTCTTACGAAATTTCAATCCAATTCTCAGAGAAAATGTTATGACGATTTTCCCCAGGTCACCTGTTTGGAATGTAATTCAGGAGTGCGCAAAAAGCCCAACTTCCTCAAATCATATCTCCGCAAATATAGTGCAAAAAGCTCTGAAATTTGGACCTGAGATTTAGCGCGATGTCTTCTCAAATGGTTTTTTTTTTCAACTTCTGAAACGTCGCAAAAAAAAAGTTATAGCGAAAATGCCACGATGACCTATTTGGAGCAGCGAAACGCTAGAATCCAAAGCTCTGATACCAAATTTTATGTAACCAGCTCAAGAAAAAGATAGAAAATATAGATCAACGCCTTAGAATTCAGCCTCTTCGAGGGGGAAACCTCCTTTACATTACAGAAATGAATAATTCTTGGATGATTCAAATGACATATATAGGAGTCTAAGGAGTCACAATATAACCCAACCGACCTAACAATAATAATATAAATCCACAAAAATAACAATAGAGGGATTCTATGGGGCACAGTAATAACAAAATGGGGACAATAGGGGCACAACAATATTAATAAGGGGTATAACTACAATAGTAATGGGGTAATCTCTAGTATTATAGGGACCCAACAACCCCGTTGGTGTACCGATCAACCATGATGTTCTGAGCGCGATCGCCAATCGCCAATTGCCATGGACCCCTCACTGTCGATATGCCAATATCACTCCCAGACCTCCGATGTGTGGGACCTCCGATATTCCAGGGCTACCAAACTTGCTGATTCACCTCGCCGATACTGTACCTCTGATATATTGGACATATAACCTACAATGTGTTGATATGCACTTAGTTCCACTTACGAGAAGTCATTGATCGTCGATTTCTGATATCGACAATCGTTGATTTCTGATATCGAAAATCGTTGATCGTTTATTTAACCCCACACCAGTTGTTGCTTTCAGAAAACCCCGATTGCGATTTGTGACATGCTCCCGAACCTCCGATATGCTCTTTTCCCTTATTTCAATAGTGACAATTCCTCAACTTTAACAGGCCATAACTTCTGATTTCGGGGTTTATTTGAGGAGTTCCATACACTGTTGGAAATCTTATTCCGAGAAATATCCAATGCAGGGGATCCAATTTAGCTTTGAGAGATTTTATGCTTTTAGGGATGGTTGTAACATTTCTGCTCTTTTGCACCCTTTGGGAAACTAAAAACACATTTTGTAGTGAGTGACAACATTCGCTCCAACTAGGGACAATGGCTTGCTAGCATGGTGTTGAGAACCTGTAGAATAGTAGCCTTCACCATTGGGCATGGAGTTAAAAGTATAATGAAATTATATAGCTAGAAAATCTCCATGAAACTTTATTCGCAGAAAGTCCTTTCCTCATAAAATTGAAATGCAAAAAAATAAATTTTACCAACTAGAAAGTAAGTGCTCAGCTAGTGAGATTATTTACATACAACTCCTACTTATGTATAGGCCTCAATTCACCTAAGTGAGTTCAACCCTCCAGTGGATCCAGGTCAACATTAGAGTACTGGACCTTATGCCTCCATGTTGCTGAAATTTAAAAAACAAAACAAGCATGCACCCTGAAAAGTCTCCATACAAAGAACTTGATGGATACTCCAAGAATAACCTCTGCTCTTAACCTAGGAATTTGGTCATGTAATTAGCTACAGGGTCATAGAACTGATAAGGAAAATTCGTAGCTACCTTATTTTCACGAAACGTCTGCTCAACAACATCTTCTCGGTGAGGGAAACCACAAATATTGTTTAGCTCCTCAACATTAGATTTTTCGAGAAGAACTTGATATTGGAAGCTTGGTCCCCACTTGTTGGTAAACAAGTGCCTTTGAACTTCTGCGACCATCTCATCCTCCTCTTAGTAATATGAATCATAAATCAGAGGAGTTTCTTGAATTAGTTCTCTAGGTGAAGGATGTGTATCGTGGACTTGAGCCTCTTCATCGACCTCCTGATGGGACTCCTCTTCTTGTGCAACTTCCCATGACTAGGATGGTTGTGGATCTGCATCACTTGACTCTCCATCAGAGTCATATACATCATAAGAAGGAGAAAAATCAAATTCGGCTGAATAATATCTCTGAGGGTTTACTTGCAGCTCAATGATGTTTCCTTCTTTGCTTTCTTGATCACTGGGAAATGCTTCCTGATGTGAGTAGATATCGTCGTGGAATGGAGTCTCATAAACATCTTCAGTAGGATCATTACCCTTAGGGATATTTTCGACATTAAAAAGTGTGAAATGATCTTCAAATAGAGCATTTTTTGGATACAATATTTTGCAATAATTATGGAATGCTATATGAAAACATTTTAAGGAAGATATGTTGCCATGAGGTATTTTTTTGTACCAAAATATAAAGTCATCTTCTAAAGAATACATGAACAATTTAATTTGTGCAACTTCAAAAATAATATGTTGTCGCTCCATGCATTCATGAAAATATTTGAGGTGTTGGTCAAGCCTTCTATCGGTGTTCCCACTGAATCTAGGAAATTAGGTATTCCATTCATGAAATGAAGGGACACGATTGGGATAACCAGCAATAGAAGAAAAATCATGTGGGGAAGATTGGTTGGCCAGGAAAGGATGAATGGCCATTTTGAAAACTTCTTAGGTGAGTCATTTCAGTTTCCAAGGTAGGGAAAGTTTTCGACTTCCTTAGAATCAGAGTGAGTATGAGGTTGCTTGAAATCCAGGATGATCAAATAAAGATATGGACAGTGGATTTGCTAGGATGTTTACCATAAAATTGAAATAGTGGAGTCGTCAAGGTGAGAGATATTCAACCCACACTTCCCTTTCTCACCTAACAGAGGGAATGTAAAAATTTGTTGTACCCAGGGAAAAATATTCTAATCCATTCCCCGACAACGGTGTCACAAAGATGTTGTCACTTTTTCTAGAACCTATAGCACAAGTGCTTCAGGAGACATAGAAAGCTTCCTGGAGACATCCTATGGGTTGATTGTAGACCAATGCCTAGGAAATATTAGATAGAGAAGTGCATGGAAGATTATCAATGCGGGTTTTCTGTTGCACTCCAATTGTCACGTAGTTTGAAAAGATAATAAAGGGGGGCTTGGTTCAATAGGCCTTCATTAACGAAAATACATGGTTCCAAATGCTTAGGCAGTGAATCAGGTTGATCTCAAGGAGGAATGTATGGTTCTGGTGGGCGACACACAACAATGAGAAGCTTAATATTGAAGTTGTAGTAAAGGTGAAGAGGAGGAGAGAAATGAGGGAAATAGATGCATAGGGATGTAAACAAAACATAATCCTAAGCAACAATGTTCTCGCAATAGGTATGGAAGATTGAAGAGGTGAAATGTTAGAAACAATGTAGCACTTATTAAGGTTTCATGCTAGATACCTCATGGGTAAATATGTTCTTATATAGGTACTGCAAGTTATTCGAATAACACAAGTAAATCTGTTTACACACAGGTACTGAAGGTTATAGACAAATAGAAGTAACTCTGTCTTATACATAGGTACTATTTGCTATTTAGCAGCCTAGATAAATCCATGAATCAAAGAGAAACCAACATCTTGATTACATTATTTCAAAGGGATAAAAACATACATGAAGTGATAAACAAAAGAGGAAACATATTGCACATTTCCCTATTAGGAATCAACAAAATGATTTCATTAATCCTCGAGTCTAAATCCCCAGTTCATTACATTCATCGGTGTATCACTCAAGTCGCTCATGAACAAGAAATTAGAGCCAAAATGGAACCAAAGAATTTGGACCGCTGTGGGTGTAGAATTCCAGAACGTGTATTGAGTGCTTCTCCCCCTTATTTATACAGAGAAGGGGGGGGCTTTGAATCAATAGTTATAAAATACCTCAATCAAGTATTCATTCGGATTTGATTCCATTCTTGGAAATATAGAAACTACAAAATAATAGAAATTACAGGAAAATAGAAACAACAAAAATAAATGATGATAGTGGAAAATATTTCTTTGCGGTTCCTGTGAAGGCCCCTGATCAAGCCACGTCTCTATGTTGATGTGCCTATCCTTTCATCTCAGCTAGTTCCCGTCGATTTCATCTTAATTTCTTGACTTCATCACTCTCTAGAGCTGATACCGATAAACTATGTTTTCTTGTTATAGAGTAGAAATGGAGAATGTCCTCGCAATTCTTCGCTGTGTATCGGAGTGGAGCCCCATGTTGAGCCATGAAGTCTTCCTGAGTCCCATGCCTCCATTTATTGTCCAAAGACATGAATCAAAGTAGTCGAATTCATTTTTGTGGCCCGTTTAGTCCTTGGTTTCTTGTTGCATGGGATTCTATAGGATTAGCCCATATCTATTTGCAACAACTCCATACCTCTATTCAATGTTTCAGTTGTTGAACCATCCTCGTTTAAATATTTGTACCATGCTATTGGGGCATCATTGTATCGAGACTTTTATGCTAGGAGGCATCACAAAACAACAAGTCTCGATCTCCTTTGACCCCCTTTGGTTTAGCCCCTTTCTACATTTCTTCTCATATGACCGAGGCTCAACCTTTATATCAGAGCTCCTTGATCGACAGATCGAAAATCGGAGTTTTATATTGGAGCCACAAATTGTTTATGATCTCTGATTGCGATAACCCTTTAGTGCTTAGCCCTGGTTCCTTGGCCCTTTATGTGATTGCAAGCCAGCCCCCTTATCAGAGTCACTTTAACAGAGGTTCGCAATCAATGATTCCCTTTTTAATGCACAACACAACTATGGATTGCCGATCGCTGATCACCCTCCCTGCAACCCTGTATCGGAGCCCCTTTATCACACTTTCCCGTGTGTGCACTACGTCACAAAGTGTCGATAAGCCTCAACCTCAAATTTGTGATTACCGATGTGACGTCATCACTCCCACATGACACTTCCTGAGTGGTGACATGTGTCACCCAGATATGCCTTCTTTGGACCCTTCAAAATTCCAGATCTGTGTGCCATGTGTCCTCCATACTGCCATGTTAGTGCCACCGTGTCTTTACTGGATCAAATAATATTCTGCCACGTGGCCCTTTGGAGGAGAGAGAGAAAGGCTGCCTAGCCCTGGTTTTGTGTTGTTTTCGTTTGTAAATCGCTTTCGGCCTTCCTAGTTCTTCAACACTAATATAAGGTAACTCGCGATATCACAATATTTATAGTTATCACCCCACTAGCATGCCGATCAATAATGATGTTCTAAGCGTGATCGTCAATCAATCATTTCCATGGATCCCTAATTGTCGATATGTCGATATCGCTCCTGGACCTCTGATATGCGGGCCCTCTGATATGCCAAGGCTTCCTGACCTACTGATTCACCCCCCGATATAGGACCTCTGATATATCGGACATCTGACCTACGATGCACCGATATGCGCTTAATGCCACCGATGAGAAATTGTCGATTGTCGATTTGCAATATCGGTGATCGTTGATTTCACCCCACACTTGCTGCTACTTTCAGAAAACCCCAATTATGATTTGCAACATGCTCCCGGACCTCAGATACACTATTTTCCCTTATTTCAACAGTGACAAAACCCTCAACTTTAACAGATCATATCTTCTGATTACAATTTCCATTTGAGGAGTTCCATATACCATTGAAAATCGTATTCTGAGAAATATCTAATGGAAAGGGTTTGATTTACCTTTGAGATATTTTGTGGTTTTGGGGATGGCTGCAATGTTTCTTCTCTTTTGCACCCTTTAGGCAACTAAAAACACATTTTGCAGTGAGTGACAACATTGGCTCCAACTAGGGATAGTGCCTTGCTGGCAAGGTGTTGAGAACCTGTAGATTGGTAGCCTTCACCATTGGGCATGGAGCTAAAAATATAATAAACTTATATAACTAGAATATATCCAAGAAACTTTATTTGCACACAGTCCTTTCCTCATCAAATTGAAATGCAGAAGAAAAAAAAAAAATATAAAATAAATAATAAAATAAAAAATAAATATTAAATAAATAAATAAAAAAAAAAAAAAAAAAAAAAAAAAATAATAATAATAAATAAAATTCTATCAACTAGAAAGTCAATGCTCAGCTGATGAGCTTATTTATGTAGAACTCCTACTTATGTACAGGGGCCAATTCACCTAAGTGAGTTCAACCCTCCAATGGAGGTAGGATAGCATTAGAGTACCGAACCTTATGCCTCCATGCTGCTGAAATTTAAAAAACAAAACAAGAATGCACCATGAAAAGTCTTGAGACAAAGAACTTGATGCATACGCCAGGGATAACCTTTGCTGCTGACCTAAGAATGTGGTCATGTAATCAGCAACGGGGTCATAGAACTGACAAGAAAAATTTGCAACTGCCTTATTTCCACGAAAAGGATGCTGACCAATATCTTCTCGGCCAAGGCAGCCTCAAATATTTTAGCTCCTCAACTTTAGATTTTTTGAGAAGAACTTGTTGTTGGAAGCTTTCTCCCCCCTCGCTGGTAAACCACTTCCTTTGAACGTTTGCATCCATATCATCCTCCTTTGAGTATTATGAATCATAAATTGAAGGAGGTTCTTGAACTCGTTCTCCAGGTGAAGGATGTGTATCATGGACTTGAGCCTCTTTGTTGACCTCTTGGTGGGCCTCCTCTTCTTGTGAAGCTTCCCCTGACTAGGATGGTTGTGGATCTGCATCACTTGACTCTCCATCGAAGTCATATACGTCATACGAAGGAGAAACATCAAATTCGGATGAATAAGATCTCTAAGGTTTATTTTAAGCTCGAAGATGTTTCCTTCTTTTCTTTCTTGATCACTGGGAAATGCTTCCAGATGTGAGTATATATCTTCATCGAATGGATTCTCACAAACATATTCAACAAGATCATTACCCTTAGGGATATTTTTCGACATTAAAATGTGTGCAACAATCTTCAAACAGAGCATTCTGTGGATACAATCTTTTTCAATAATGATGGAATGATATATGAAAACATTTTAAGGAAGATATGCTACCACGAGGTATTGTTTTGTACCAAACTCCAAAATCCTCTTCTAAAGAGTACATGAAAAATTTCGTTTGCGCATCTTAAAAAATAATACCCTATTGCTCCATGCATTCATGAAAATCTTTGAGGTGTTGGTGAGGCCTTCTATCTGTGTTCCCACTGGATCTAGGAAAATAGGCATACCATTCATAAAATGAAGGGACATGATTGGGATAACCAACATAGAAGAAAAATCCAACAAGGAAAATTGATTGGCCAGGAATGCAAGAATGGCCACTTTGAAAACCTTCCTAGGTGAGTGATTTCAGTTTCCAAGGTAGCGAAAGTTTTTAGTTTCCTTAGCATCAAAGTGAGTATGAGGTTTCTTGAAAGCCAGGATGATCAAATAGAGATATGGAAAGTGCAGTCGCTAGTATGTTTATCATAAAATTGAAACAATGGAGTCGCCAAGGTGAGATATCTTCAACCCACACTTCCCTTTCTCACCTGAAAAAGGGAATGTAAAAATTCGTAGTACCCTGGGAAAAATATTCTAATCCGCTCCCTAGCAATGATGCCAGAAAGACGTTGTCCCTTTTTCTAGCACCTGTAGCGTAAGTGCTTTAGGAGACATAGAAAGCTTCCTAAAGATAGCCTCTGGGTTGATTGTATACCAGCGACTAAAACATATTAGATAGAGGAGTACATGGAAGATTATCAATGGATGCTTTCTATTTCACTCTAATTGTCATGTAGTTTGAAAAGATAATAAAGGGGGTCTTAGTTCAATAGGCCTTCATTAAGGCAAAATTAATTCGATACATGGATCCAAATTCTCAGGGAATGAATTAAGTTGATCTCAAGGAGGAATGTTTGGTTCTAATGTCCGACACACAACAATGTGAGCTTAATATTGAAGTTGTAGTAAAGGTGAATAGGAGGAGAGAAAGGAGGGAAATAGGTGCATAGGGCTGTAAAAAAACAAATTCCTAAGCAACAATGTTACAATAGAGATATGGAAGATTGAAGAGGTCAAATGGTAGAAACAGTGGAGTGCTTATTAAGGTTTCATGCTAGATACCTCATGGGTACCTTTATCACCAAAAAACATGGGTAAATCTGTGCTTATACAATTACTGTAGGTTAATTGAATAACACAAGTAAATCTGTAAATACAAAAGTACTATAGGTTATAGACTAACAAAAGTAACTCTATCTTATACACAAGTATTGTTTGCTATTTAGCAACCTAGATAAATCCATGAATCAGAGAGAAACCAATAGCTTGATTACACTATTTCAAAGGGAGAAAAACACACATGAAGTGATAAACAAAAGAGGAAACATACTGCACATTGCTCTAATAGGAATCAACATAATAGTTTCATTAATGCTCAAGTCCTAATCCCCAGTCCATTACATTCATCAGCGTATCACTCAAGTGCCTCATTAACAAGCAATTAGAACCAAAATGGAACCAAAGACTTTGGACCGCCACAGGGGCAGAATTACAGAACGTGTATTTGGTTTTTCTCCCCCTTATTTATATAGAGAAGGGGGGCTTTGAATCAATAGTTACAAAATATCTCAGCCAAGGACCATTTGTCTTATCGACTAGTCATCTCAGCGTGTAATAGCCCTACTGCCCACAATGATTTCATTCGGATTTGATTTCGTTCTTGGAAATATAGAAATTACAGGAAAATAGAAACAAGGAAACTAAATGATGATAGAGGAAAATATCGCTCTATTGTTCCTATGAAGTCCCTTTATGAAGCAATGTCTCTCTGATGATGTGCCTCTCCTTGCATCTCAGCTGGTTCCCATCATGTTCATCTTAAATTCCTGACTTCATCACTCTCTGGAGCTGATAACGATCGACTATCGTTTCCTGTAACAGAGTATAAATGGAGAATGTCCTGGTATTCCTTCGTTGTATATCCGAGTGGAGCCCCATGCTGAGCCATTAAGTCTTCCTGAGTCCCATGCCTCCATTTATTTTCCAAAGACGTGCAGGTGCAAGTCGAATTCATTTCTGCAGCCCGTGTAGTCCTTGGTTTCTTGTTGTAGGGGCTTCTACAAGATTAGCCCATATTGATTTACAACTGCTCAATATCGCTATTCAAAGTCTCAGCCGCTGACCCATCCGCCTTTAAAGCTCTGTACCACGCTATCAAGGCAACGTTGTATTGAGAATTTTATGCTAAGAGGAATCATAGAATGACGAGTCTCGACCTCCTTTAGCCCCCTTTGGTTTAGCCACTTTCTGCATTTCTTCTCATATGACCGGGGGCCATGACCTGGGGTTCACCCTTTATGTCAGAGCTCCTTAATCAGAGGATCACAATAAGGGTTTTATATCAGAGCCGCAACTTGTTTATGATCTCCAATTGCTATAGCCTTTAGTGCTTAGCCCTTGGTTCCTCGGCCCTTTATGTGATCACGAGCTAGCCCCCTTATCGGAGCCCCTTTATCTAAGATTTGCAATTGGAAATTCCCTTTTTGATGTGAAATGCAACTGTCGATCGCCGATTTTCAATCACCCTCCATGCTTAGCCCCTAGTCTTTTTAGCTTTTTATGTGACTCTGGGCTAAACCCTGTATTGGAGCCTATTTATCTCACTTTCCTGTGTGTACACTACATCACAAAGTGTTGATAAGCCTCAACCTTCGATTTTCTATTGCCAATGTGACATCATCATTACCACATGGCACTTCTTGAGTGGTGACACATATCACCCAGATATGCCCTCTTTGGACCCTTGAAAATGTCAAATCTGCATGTCATGTGTCCTCCACATTGCCACATCATGTTGACGTCAGTGCCACCATGTCTTTACCAAACCCAATAATATTCTGCCACGTGGACCCTTGGAGGAGAGAGAAAAAGGCCCGCCTACCCCTGGTTTTGCGTTGATTTCCTTTTTAAATTGCTTTCGTCCTTCCTAGTGCTTCAACACTCACATATCACAATATTTAGAGTTGTCATCCCGCTAGCTTGCTGATCAACCATGATGTTCTGAGCACGATCTCTGATCATCGATTTACACGGACCCCTAACTGCCGATATGTCAATATCACTCCTGGACCTCCAATGTGGGGGACCTCCGATATGCCAAGGCTACATGAACCACCGATTCACCCTACCGATACAGGACCTCCAGTATATCAGACATCTGACCTACAATGTGCCGATATGCGCTTAGTGCCACTGACGAGAAATCACCAATCATTGATAGCTGATTTCACCCCACTCCTACTGTTGCTTTTAGAAAACCCCGAGTGTGATTTGCAACATGCTCCTGAACGTCCGATCTGCTCTTTTCCCTTATTTCAATGGTGACAAAACCCTCAACTTTAACAAGCCATATCTTCTGATTGCGGGGCCCATTTGAGGAGTTCCATATGCCATTGGAAATCCTATTTCGAGCACTATCCAATGCAGTGGGACTAATTTAGCTTTGAGAGATTCAGTTTTTTTGGAGATGGCTACAACGTTTCTACTCTTTTTCACCCTTTGGGCAACTGAAAATACATTTTGCAGTGAGTGAAAACATAACCCGATAGCACTTGTGAGTGTTGCATATTGGGAAAGCAACACTGTGAAAGTTTTCCAAAAGGTATTTCATACAGAGCAAAGAAACCTCTTGAGCTAGTGCATATAGACTTGTGTGGACCTATGCCGACACAGTCGATTGATCGAAGTCGTTACTTCCTCACTTTCATTGATGATTATAGTAGAAAGACTTGGTTTACTTCTTGAAGAAGAAGTCTGAAACTTTTGCAAAGTTCTAAGAATTCAAAGCTTTAGTATAGAACCAAAGTGATCGACAAATCAAGGTATTGATGTCAGATCGTGGTGGAGAATATGATTCAAAGGCATTCCATGATAGTTGCAAACAACATGGAATCATAAGACAGTTTATAACCAGGTACTCATTGCAGCAGAATGATGTAGCAAATAGAAAGAACAAGACAAATATCAACATGGTAAGAAGCATGTTGAAAGGAAAAAACGTGTCTAATGGGTATTGGGCAGAAGTAGTTGCATGTGCTGTTTATGTGATCAACATATCTCCTACAAAAAGTGTGATGAAAAAAGTACCAGAACAAACATGGTCAAGTATATCTTGCAGTGTATCTCATCTCAGAGTATTTGGATGTGTAGCTTATGCACATGTGCCTAAAGAGCAAAGAGGAAAATTGGATGATAAAAGTGAAAAATTCATATTTACTGGTTATAGTGAGCAATCAATAGCTTACGAATTTTATAGCCTTATCACCAAGAAGACCATAATTCTTGTGTTAAAAGAACAAGAGTCGTGGAATGATAGTATAGACAAAATAGTTGATGCACAAGTGCCACTAATGGAAGAAGATGATGTAGGAGAAAAGAAGCAACAAGAATCACATGTGAAGACACCAAACAGAGACACACCAACAAGGACTCCAAGATTTTCTGAGTAGCATGGATCTTCAAGAAGATCAACAAATCAAGGTTCTCCTAATAATCAATCAGGTGATGAATCAAACAATGGCAAGAGAAAGATGAGAAGTCTGAAAGATATTTATGATGATTTCGATGTTAGTTCAAATTTTACATTGTTGTCATTCCAATCTTCTTTGTTTGAAGAAGAAATCAGAGATGAAAAATGGGTGAAATCCATGGATGAAGAAATTAAAGCTATTGAAAAGAATGATACATGGGATTTGATTGATTTACAAAAGGAGAAAAATCTCATTGGTGTAAAGTGGGTGTACAAGACAAAGTTGAATGAGAAAGGTGAAATTGATAGATTTAAAGCAAGACTTGTAACAAAAGGATTCTAACAACAACCAGGAATAGAGTTTGGAGAAACATTTGCTCCAGTAGCCAGATTGGATAGTGTAATAGAAGTTCTAGCCACAACAGCTTAGAACAACTGGAAATTATATCAGATGGATGTGAAATCAACCTTCTTGAATGGAATTCTAGAAGAAGAAATTTATGTGGAGTAGCCTCCAAGTTATGAAGTTGAAGGTAATGAAGATAAAGCTTACACGTTGAAGAAAACACTCCATGGACTGAAGCAAGTGCCTAGATCTTGGTATAGCAGAATTGACAACTACATGGTTAAGAATGGATTTTGCAGAAGCAATATTGAGCCTACCTTGTACATAAAGGTAAATGAGCATGGCCAAATTTTGATTGTTTTCTTAAATGTTGATGACATGAGTTTTACAGGTGATTTTGAGTTAGATGAATTTAAAGCAACCATGATGAAATAATTTGAGATGACAAATCTTGGTCTCATAAAATATTTTCTTGGCATAGAAGTTGAGCAAATTGAAAAAGGAATTTTTGTTTGCCAAAATAAATATGCTAGAGATTTTCTGAAAAGATTCTGGATGGGAAATTGCAAGAATGTCCCTACACTAGGTACAACATGTACAAAGTTAAGCAAGGATGATGAAGGATCAGATGTCAATCCAACTCTATTCAAAATATTGGTTGCTGGCCTCATGTATCTCATAGCTACAAGACCGGATATCATGCAAGGAGTGAGTTTAATTTCTAGATTTATGGAGACTCCAAAAGACACACATTGGAGTTCAGGAAAAATAATTCTGAGATACATAACAAGAACTAGAGATTGTGGCAAGATGTATGTAAAGACAAAAAAGAAGGATTTGATTGGATACATAGATAGTGATTTTGCAGGAAGTTTTGATGATAGGAAGAGAACTTTTGGTTTTTTGTTCCATCTTGGTTCAGGTGTGATTTCATGGGCACCTAAGAAGCAGCCCATTATGACACTTTCGTCAGTGAAAGCGGAATATGTAGCAGCACCATCAGCAACATGTCAAGCAGTCTGGTTAAGAAGAGTATTTGATAGACTCAAGCAGAAACAACAAGGATCAACAACAATATATTGTGACAACACCTCAGTGATTGCACTATCTAAGAATAATGTGTTTGATCAAAAGGGAAAGCATATTGATACTAGATATCACTTTATTAGAGAACTTGTGAGCAATGGAGAAGTTCACTTGAAGCCTTGTAAATCTAGTGACCAATTGGCTGATATATTTACTAATTCATTAGCACAAAATGTGTTTGAGTTCATATAAAAAAACTCGGGTGCTGTGAGCCTAGCTAAGACATAGAACAGCGGACATGTTTGAGTTGTTATGAATCAGTTTTAGTTTAGCGATCTTAATTAAGGGGGAGTGTTAAAATAAGTTAATTATTCCCACATGAAGAGTTGGCTAATGTTAGAGAGTCAGTTAACTGAGCGTTAAGGCAAGTCGAGTTAATTCATAGTCTAAATTATAGTGTGTGATTGCATGTCAAGTTGTGTGGTCGCATGTCAATTTATTTTAGGCAAGTTGCTAGTTAGAAAAGGTTAAATACCCTTCACCGGGTTCATTGTAATTATCAAATTTTGTGTGATCAATAGAAGAGCTGCAACTCATGTGTTTTGTGTGTGAATTTTTGTTTAATCTTCTCTTCCTTTCCAATAAGGATGAGTTCTGTTTAGGTGACTATGGTGGACCATGATATTAGAAGTATATGAGGAATGTGAGCACCGAAAGCGCTTGATGGAGGTGATTTATAAATATTTGAGTTGTGTTATATTCTCTCCTTTTTGTATTTTCCCTGTTTTCCCTTTTCTTATAAAAATAATAAAGTTGAGTCCATTTGATAAATTTGAGGTTTTGTGGTGCATGCGGGACTTCAAGGATGCCATTCCCTAGGGGTGGAACAGGGTCTCAAATGGGCACATTTATCATATCGAAGATCAAAGAAGAACATGACATAGGATGATGCTCACATTCTCTGTCTTTTATTCATCCAAGGTCCGAGATACAATAGTGGAACCCTACTATGTTACACTCTCTACTGATTAGCTGGTGGAAAACGAAGATGAGTGTATGGTTCTTGACAATTAGGCCCTATATGGTATTGCTTCATGACACTCAAGCTCACTTCTTCTAGCTGTAAGTAGCATTGTATATCACTTTATTTTATCTTATGCTTAGGGTCTAGGGTTTGTAGATGGGTTAATTGAGATTAGGGTTTAGTGTTTATAGATGAGTCAATTGGGGTTAGGGTTGATTTCTAATATGGGCTTTTGGCTTTGGAGTGAGAGATTTAAACCATTTAATCTCTTCGATCATGAGTGGAGTGGCATGTTTCTTGGGATTTCCTCGCCAACTAAACTTCGACCTCACGAAGCTTGTAGTGAATGTGATTCCCTTCCCATCTTCATTTCTTCATGTTGGGATTCACTCCCTTGACCTCTCTAAGTTCCCAGAAGTACAAAGCACTTTCAACATGTTGGTTACATCAAATTTTCCTGAAGTGGGCATAAGATACAAAAAATACAGACACCCATCAAGAGATCCATTCAAAGTAAATCTCATTAAAACAATAAATCTCATTAAAACTAGAAAGAATAGATGGACGTGCATTCAGGAATAATGGTCACTTCCCTATATGGAAACACCTCACAATGGAGGTTTAATACTAGTTTCTTTGTTTTAACTCATTTTTTGTTTTCACTTTTTATTTTTACCTTCAAGGTGGTAATGCAGGTTTCACTTTTAAGCTTCACGTTGTGTTCTAGGTTAATATGGTAGCTTGTTATTTCAATAACATGATATCCATTGCTATGTGAGGAACATATGATAGTTTTGGGCTTTTTATTTTATCTTATATATCATTATTCTTTGGTTTCTATTCAGAATCTGCAATGATTTTATAGGTTCTAAAATGCTTGATCGTTTTAGGTTTTATTTTCCATTCATGGTCATATAGCCATCTTGCATAATAATTAATATTAGGGTATAATGATATGAGAGTGTTTTTCACCCTCTGATCATATTCTAGTACTTCCTAGTTGTGTCATGAAATATGGATTTGATTTGTCATGAACGTTGTTAATTCATTCATTTATTGATATTCTAATGCTAGTATCCCTTCACAATTTTTCCAATCTAATGAAACTCACCTCACCAGTTATGCCATGAAATATGGAATTGATTTGTCAAGAATGTTGTTAAATCATTCATTTTTTGATATTGTAATGCTTGTATCCTTTGACAGGTTTTCCAATTTGATCAGCCTGATGAAACTCAAGGCTACAAAAGTCTCGAGCATACTCAAAAATCTACGAACAATATGTATGGTCCATCATCTAATGTAATGCAATTCATGGCGAATAATTGGCAAGCTGCTTCAGACGAAATGAATCACATGAGAAATGTTGCAAATTATTTTCTCACCACTGCAATTGCTACTGCAGTTGTTACCACCACAACTTCCAAAGTTTAACCTGGGACTAGGGAAATGCATGAATATCTGAACTATATGGATGTCAAATTGCTCATGATGAACCAAGCTACAAAAGATCGAAACAACATGAATAATAACAATAATGCAAATATTGTTCAAGAAAAAGTTGCCATAGCTCTAAGGCCCAGCATAATGTAGAATTTGTGCAATAAAAATAATGAGGCCAATGGGAATGAATGTAATATTCTCTCAGGCTATAGTCTCCAGCTCCCTAAGGGCCCAATCAACGATGTCTATGGGTTACCAAATGTGAACTTGGTCCGTAGGAGCCAAGGAAGAAGCCAATATGAATATTTCCACAAAATTTCCTGCCAATATTTACACTATTTCCACCACATCCACGCCAAATCAAATGAGCAGAAATGGAAAAAACCCTTCATCCACTAACAATAAGAAATGTACCTTTGAGGATTCCATCACACCATTCAAATCGGTTGTGCCAATTCGGTCTAGGGAAGCTGATCAATCATTGGGCCAACAGACCTGAATCTATCATGGGGATGAGTTTGGGATCCCAATATGCCAATACTACTGTGCGTCAAGCCATTTGATATTGTTGGGTATACGACCAAAGTCCCACATTGACTAGAAGTGGGGAGGATCATGGGTATATAAGGATGGACAAAATATCTCCATTGGTATGAGGCCTTTTGGGGTAAGTCCAAAAGCAAATCCATGAGGGCTTAGGCCCAAAGTGGACAATATCATACCATTGTGGAGATATGTGGTGTCCAGAGTCCTTACAAGTGGTATCAGAGCCAGGTTCGAAGTTAGCCAAGTGGATGAATCCTCAGAATGTCGAACGAAGGTGGCGGGCCCCGGTAATATCACGATGGGATCCGTGGATGAGCTCGGTTAGACAGGCGGTGTGCTCCGGATTCTTCATGGACGTGTCCTGGTCCCAACACGGTGAAGAGGAGTTGACATGGGATAGAGCAAGCTCTCGAGGCAGGTGGTGTTCCATGTAAGGCGTGTGCTTCCAACGCATTGGAGCGGAGAATCCTGGTTGGTAGAGAGTGGACGGATGGATAATCGTTTGAGGGGAGGCTCGATGGTCCTTTGTTCGAGGGGAGGATTGTTGGGTATACGACCAAAGTCCCACATTGACTAGAAGTGGGGAGGATCATGGGTATATAAGGATGGACAAATATCTCCATTGGTATGAGGCCTTTTGGGGTAAGTCCAAAAGCAAATCCATGAGGGCTTAGGCCCAAAGTGGACAATATCATACCATTGTGGAGATATGTGGTGTCTAGAGTCCTTACACTTCCTTCACCAATTCTACTTCTACCAAAAAATGTTTCTTTTAGATTCTTCCCATGAACGAATTTGCACAACATACCACATAATCAAATTTGCAAATCTAGTTCTAAAATTTCTGCCACAAGTGCCTGTTTCAAGCATGATTCATAAGAATTTAGGAATACTAACTTCCTCTATCTATGAATTATAGTGAATCAAGGTTTGAAACATGAACTAAAGGTACATGAAGATCCTATATTTGTATCCTCCAAGTTTCATGATTTGAAACATCCTAGAACAAAAGTTATAAAATAAATGCCTAGCTGACTTGTTTGAAGACTTTAGAAGCATTCAAGAAGCCTAACTTCCTTTGGCCATATCTCTAAAATTATAGTGAATCATGGTTTGAAATATGAAGCACAAGTACATGAATATCTTCTATCTGTATCTTCCAAGTTTCATGGTCTAAAACATTCCAGAGCAAAAAATATAGTAAAAATTCCTAGTTGACCTGGTTGAAGAAGATTTTGAGAGCATTCTGGTAACTTCCTTTGGTCTTCGAAATTATAGCAAATCGAGGTCTTAAGACTTGAACCACAAGTACATGAATATCTTCTTATAGCTACTCTAAGTTTCACGGTATGAAACATCATAGATTAAAAGATATACCAAAAATGTAATGATGACTTGTTCACTCCATAAATCACATTTTTGCTTCCACATTTAGACTCCAAGAATCACCCCAAAAGTTACTCCTTAGCTCCTCTTGCGACCATAAATCTGTTCATTGAAGAATTCATGTTAAAATAAATTCATATTTCCTTTATTTACAATTTTTGTATGATCACTTATGTGGTTGACTTGTAAAACTAATTGGGTCAACCTACTTATACTTTGGATGGGCCATCCTAACGAAATATTTCATATCTCTTTATTCCTATGGAACTAGAGGGATTTCCCTATATTGTTGGTAAGGTCTCTGAATAATATTTCCAACCATATATCCTATACTCCCATTTGAGCTAGGTAATTGATGTAAAAATGCCTTCAAAGATAGAGTATCCAAATGCGGCCTATTTGTACTTTGGTTGGGTCATCTTGAAAGAATATTTCATATCTCCTCATTCCTTTGGAATTAAAGAGAATGGCATATACCATTGGAAAGGTCTCAGCATAAGTTTTCCAACCATATACCCTATGTTCATATTTAAGCTGATTAATTGGAGTAAAAACAATTTCAAAGATGGGGTATCCAATTCGAGCATCAAAAGTCCAAAAACAATATTTCCAACAGTTTTCATTTTTCAATCTTCATATTGAACATAAGTAGGCTCCTCGTGTCTTTGGCATCAATGACAACAATATTTCTAACATTGAGTTCCTTCCTAGACTCCTATGGTTCTTTGCAATCCCCTAATTTTCCCTTAGATCCGACCTTTAAGTTGGAACTCTAGTCTTTTCTCTTATTCCAATCTTGTTCACCAAATCTGCCATAAGAAAGTCCATGTTGTGGGATAATTTCTGGAATTTTCTCTCCCACCTTGAGAAACTCTCCTCTATCAATTCATTGGCTATGGTTGGTGTTCTATTACTTTTGCTTAAATCGACCTAGATCCCCAATAAATCCCCACAATATACCCAAAGAAACTTGCTATAATACTGATTTCACTTGTAAATTGTTGTGAATATTCTGTTGGATAGTTCATAACAACAAATCTGATAAATAAATTTACTAGACTCCAAAATCTATATTATGAGGGTTAATTTTTCCTTAAATTTCTAGAATTATTAAGCTAATGCTTATTACATATGCATGCAAAATGTAAATATGTAGAAAATAGAGAACAAATAGATCAATTAGTCACAGAACCATAATAACATGAGATATGACTTAAGAAACCCTTTTATGAGAAAACCCAGTTGGAAGATGAGGCTACTCTTCTATCTCTTTCTCTAAATGTAAATAGAGGCAAATACAAAGGAATGAGACTTGTAGCCCATGAGCTGCTAAAGAACACAAACCCTCTTTGTTTGCTCTCTCTTTATCCATTCTTAGCTACTCTTCTCATCTATGTAACAAAATGCATTTGAATGGAACTAAACCCCTTTTCCTCCTGGTAGCCCTTCTAACGCAACCCGATAGCCAACTGGGGGTTAAATTTGACCCATTTATAGTGGTAAAAACAGGAAGGTCAACTTCCCAGTGGCATACATTTTACATATCGACTTATTTTGAAGTATTTCTTCTGTCGTTGGAAAGATATTTAGGAACGTAGAATAACACTAGGGGGTCTGGGGTAAATGAGAGTTGTTGGACTGTAAAAATCTTTAGGAAATTCCTCAAGTTTCTTCTAGAGGGTTTTAAACCCTAATTCATCAAACTAGGACCCACCAATAAAAGTGATATTGCAAGCCAATTCATCCCATTTTTTCATTCTAAAAGCATCAAAATGGGTGACAAATAATATATTGATCCAATCCAGATCAAATATTATTACTCATGGTATTTTAAGTCTTCTACAATTGCTTATTGATTATATCATATATCATTTCTACTCTACTCTTTAATCCATGTTTACTTGAGGACCCTTCAAACAACCAAACCTCTAATGAAATATATGATTACATCTTTTAAGGGACTTAAACTTGTAGAGGAGTCTTAAATGGCCATAATCAATTTTATTAGAACTTTTCCCTTTAAAGAATTTATATAAGAAAAGCATATGATTTTTATTTTCTAAATAATAAATGTTATTATGAAATAATTTTGACAAATATTTGTACATATTTTTTGTCCTTTAAAAATAATAATATGTAAGGGGAAAAGAATCATTGTTCATCTTTTTGAAATGAGAAATCTTAAAGACTCTCATGGTTAATGTGCAAAGCATCTTCAACATGTATCTTTCTTTCATCTTTATATATATGTGTGTGTTTTTTACTTTTTTTTTGTGGAATGAGATGGAAGGAATATCTATATCACCTTTCCCTTATCATATGTATGTGAGGGTAACATTCCTAATAAACCATCCACTTAAATTAATGTAATACACTATTATTTATAAAATAATAAAAAAAATTAATAATATTATTTATTATATTTGTATATAAAATTTATTTTCCATAATATAACATTTTTATGAATAATGTATTATTAAACTTAATCTTGTGCCTATAATTATTAGAAATTTATCTTAAATTAAATTTATTAAATTTCATTTTATATTATATTATTTTAACCTATTAAATTTTAAATATAATTTACAAAATATTAAATTCAAATACATATATAAAGTTTTAGATTTTATAATAATCAAATATATAACCACCATCATAACAGATATTTTTTTTTGTTAATTTACTTTATAAGGTTAATCTTATTCGACTAATATAAATAATTATTTAAAAAGTTTCAAAATCAAGCTCGAAACTAAAACCATGGGAGATTGTGCATCTTAATTGTTTAGAGAACAGGGGTAAAACTATAAATAAATAATCCCAAATAAGCAATGGCAAATAATCTAGGTATCAAATATTTATATATTATTAAAGAGACACTAAATCAATTCGCACAGAAATTAATGCAGGCTTAAGAGATTAAGCAATGGCAACTAATGTGGACATCAAATATTTATATATTATTAAAGTGACACTAAATTAATTGAAGGTTTAAGAGATTTTGAATTAAATTTTTTTATGTACGTACATAAGAGATTTTGAAATTATATTGATTTATAAATTTTTTTTTTTTAAGATCATGAAAATTGGTAATTTACTAAAATTATTTATAAGCCAATTTTAATTTTTAAATTGATTGTTTATCAGTGTGATGTATATGAAATATATTCAAAATATTCAAATGCTTGCAAATTAGATATACCAATCTTATGAATGTCTAAAAAAATCCATTAGAGGTGAAACATCTCCACTCTGCTCCAAAGACACTTGTCCTTTTAGGACAAGAATTGAAACCCAATGAATAGGAGAAGAAAATATGTCCCCACCCACTGGAGCTATTTACAAGGATAGGAATTCTTGCAAATCTGATGGCACCAAATTTTGTGAAATGGGAGCGAAGCGTATTTGCGATTTGCGACGAATGGAACCAAGGTGGTCGGGCCAAAGCTCACACATGAACTCTAAGGGGTTGATAACCCAGTAATCTCGAATAGGCGAGTTGGAGGTGCTCTAAGGGGTTGATAACCCAGTAATCTCGAATAGGCGAGGTGGAGGTGCCGGTGGAGGAGATCATTTACATTTTCGTCAGGATGGAGATTTGATGCTACATTGCCCATGCAAACCCTCAGAAACTGGGTCTTATGTTGGATATAGGTGCTTGATTGATTTAAACAGAAAACTTCACAGGTGCTCGATTGATTTAAACAGAAAACTTCACTTGGTAGGACTTTCTTATTTTCATGTCTATTACAAATCCTGTTACGGAAAGGGCAGCCCAAGATTTGAACCCAAGAATTCCAATTCTGTGAGACTTCATTTCCACAGCCACTTGAGCTACCCAATTCGGACAACAGAAAACCTCACTTAATTATAAGGGCTCATGATGAAATTATGGAGATCGATTTAAAGATAGAGTCTGCCTGCAAGGGAAACACAGGTGATGTTTAGAAGGTGCCCGTATAGGGTTTCTGCGAAATCTTCCAGAAAATCTCGTGGAGGCAGAACACGCGAGAGCAAAAATTAGTATGCATCGGAATTTTTGATGATAAAAACTGTAAAAGTGTAATCGGATGCTCCAAATGAATCAAGGTTTTAAAGCAAACAGTATGACGAGCATAATTGAGCAACAATTAGAGAGAAAGTCAGGGAAGTCTAAGTTGCTGGGTCAGAATGAAAGGACCATAACCAATGGGTATGGGGATAAGGGCTCATCTTTATTTGCTAGTAAGGATCAACTCATACTTGGGGGATTGGACACTCTTCCAGGATGCAGTAACTGCAGAATAGACCACGAGGGATTTTTCTGCAGAGAATATCACTAAAATAATCTTATTTTTAAAGCGCAGGGGGCGAGGGTGTGGAATTGATAGTTTATTTGAGCTTGTGCAGAGTCAATTTTTAGGGAAACCATTCACAAATTGGAACCCAGGGATGAGAACACTGAGGCTGGGGACACCCATATGCAAAATAGGGACACTGATATAGTGAATGCTAACAACCGAAGTTTGGAAGGTGACTTCGTCGAAAACTGTCTCCACGCCCAAAGGAGCTAAGAAAGACGCTGTACAGGGAGTCAATGCCAAGGAGATCTCAGTCAGTCAACTTAGGACAGCCAACTGTTATATGTGTTCTTTTATGGATTGTTTGAGAAACTAGAGTAATATATGTTATGTTTATTTCAATTTTTTATATCTTAATTTTAAACTTTTGGTCTATCAGCAAGCCAATCATGATATTTTGTTAGAAATTAGTTCAGACAGTAGTATTATTTTGAATGTTAATTTTCCCTATCGTAGAAGTTATGATAGGTAATACATCTCATGCAACATATAATATCAGAATTTCTGTTGTGGAAAACAATCAGTTCATTTTTGGGAATCAATCAATCTGGGTCCCAAGACTGGATTGAGATTCCTAGTTTGATCTAAATGGATAAATATTCTGTTGTATATAAGATATAAAACAGTTTGTACACATTTATAAACTTTAACTCTGGATTTAATGCTATGTAACCAGACTTTACTTTGAGAAGGCCATTAACCTTGCATATGTGTGAAAGTTGTGGGGATTAGCTCAAGAATTTTGCATTCTTTCTGAATATTTTTGTGCAAGATTTTTCCTTCACATGCAATGAACCTCTCTTTCTTCTTCTTGTTTGTATCTGATCTCGTAAAGCCTCCGAGTCCTCAGCACAAGAATTGAGTTGAGTATTATGCCTATCAAGCTAATACAACCCCATATGATAAAGGTAGTCCTGTAACACTTTCCTCCCATGCAAACAATCATCCTGCCAAGTTTTCTCTCCTGGATTTCTCCACCTTCAGCATTGTCGTCATAGATCAGAGCAGCCATAGAGCCAAACAGCAAAGAGCCAAAAGGAATATTAGCAATCACAATGTTATGATTCACTCCAAAACTGTTGATCCCAAACAGCTCAGCACTCAAAGAAATTCCATTTGAAATGATATATCCAGAGCACATGCCTAGGATGCAAGTGCTGACATAGAGAGAAGCAGCAGCACCTGTTGCCAAGTAGAAGAAAGAAGGAGGTATAGGGATCAACGCTACACACATCCACCATGGCCTTCTAAGTCTCATGACACTGCAATATTGTGCTTACATTTATCAGTGCCATTTACGATCACATTCAAATTCAGTAATTGCTATTTTATCAATTGGTGCATCTTCTACTTTGTTCCAGTAATATGATTCAAAGATATATTATGCAATTTGGTAGCGGAAGATTCAAACCAACAACATTTTTTTGAAGTGGAAGAGCAGAGTTCATTTCTACACAAAAAATTGTCTCTGTGCACTCTATCGCGATTCGCAATTACTTTCCCATGGACTAGATAAAGATATCAAAGGTACAAGCGAAGATGCCAAGTATGTGCATGATTTCATAGGTGGAATATAGTATTCCTGTTTTATGAGTTATTATCTCGTGCTGATGTTTTTTTTATAAATATGTGGATTGATGTAATGGAAAAAGTGTAAAATGTATTGTGGCTGGAAGGGAGTGATAGCTACATGATTTGTTCCTTGATGAAAGATTGTTTAACAAATGTTGCACTATATATCCTCATTGGCAGGTGTAGAGAATGCTAAATTGGCATGGATACATCCCATATCTAGACTAATTTCCTTTAGAACTGGAAAGCACCATTGTTGGATACCTAGGTGTCCTAGTAGATGGAAGTATGCCTCTGTGATGGTCAGTTATTCAGTCTTCATTGTTAGATTGGTGTTAGGCCCTAGAGTACAACATGTTCCCAGTCAATCTGAGGTACCAGTGGTATGATTGGTTTCCAGTTGCTACTTGTTCAAGATAACAATTCTATAGGTGAGTGGAGAAGCACAGGAAATTATTTTGGCTTTGACATATAGCTTGTTTGGTGTATCAGAGATTATTAAGGGATGTTGGTGTGTCTAAGACAAGAGCTAGATGACTCAAGTCGCAATGGGTCAAAGCTGGTAGGTTTGGTCTCTATGAAGAGTAGGTGAATTCATCTTAACTATGAAAGTGCATCTTTGTGCTTGGGTGTATAGGTTGAATTGGCCATTCAATCCTACTTGAGCATTGCCCTGAAGGGGGAGGTTGTACAATTGTAAAAGGAGTTGTTGACACTCCAAGTTGGATGTGCACTTTGGGTGATGTTATGAAACTGAACGAGGACAAGGACAAGTGTCAGCAAAGAGTGGTGGATCAATTGCAATAAAAGTTACTAGCAAAATTGTTTGCACATGCATGGAGAACAAAAAATGTTCGTGATTGTAGCAAGAAGGAAGGAATGTTGTCATAGATGTAATAGGAATGTTGTCTTAGATGTAATAGAGATTTCTTTTGAGTTGGATCAAAAGGAAGTTGTTGACAGTTTTTATGGCAGCAGTGGAGATTGGTTGTGACAGCAACAAAGATTAGGTAATGGTGGACACATAAGGTTAAACAATGTTGTTGAATGAAAAAAGACTTGAGCATATTGTAAAGTGAATCACACTTTGTAGTTATAGCAAGTTTATGATGTGATGCCTTGATTGAAGATGGTACTAGTATCTCCATGAGATGGAGTATCTAGTGTATGTATCTGTATCTATGTAACATGTAAAGAGCATATCGCTGTAAGACTTGGATAGGCATGCTTACCACTTTGCCATGTGTCCTTGATGACTTGGATAACTTGTTTAGTATAGTGCAGTAGCCTTTACTGTGGAGTTCTTTAACACCTAGAGTGGACCATATTTGTTGTAGACTCTGGGAGGTCAAGCTTCACATTCAGGGGGAGTTCATCAAGAAGTTGAATAAACCATGTACATGAAGGACATTCCTATTAGACAGGTGGTTGCATGATTAGGTACCCATGTATTCCAGTGGACAATTATTCCTTTATATGGATGTCAATAGTTTTGGTGATATCCGTATGTTTGAAAAATGAGCTGTAAATACCAAGATGGACTAGAGACAAACTTTGCTGATCAAGAGGTTTTTTGATTCATAGTGAAGAATTTGTTGTACGAAAAATGTTCATGAAGACCTCAGCTAACAAAAATTAAGATAGGTAGTTGTTAAGGAGTGTTGGAGTATGTAACTTCTACCTGTCTTAGGCGTGATCATATATGTGGTTGTAACAAGTATTGATCATTATTAAGTATAGTTGGTATCTACATAAAAGTCTATTCCTAGTTTTTCAGAGGTTGTTGGAACTAGTTGGATGTGAGAGATTCTCTCTATGTAAATGTTTCCTTGAATGGTGTGAGGTTGAGATATGTGATCGAGTTTGTTTGTCTATCATGAGATAAATCATAAAGCTTACTGTATTTATATGTATAACTAAATTGATTCAATAGATGCTTGTTACCCACCAAAATGTGGCCAACCCATATGACAAAATTTCTCTCCTCAGATAGCCAACCACTGAGCAGCCCTATTTGATCAGCATGTAACATGATGCCATGATCCTCCACTTCTTCCTCCAGTCAAATTTCTCTCTTCCATCTGACATTCCTTCTTGAAGGAAGGTAGGCCATCCATCGACAAGCACTTAACCATTTTGTAATCACGGGCTTTCACCTAATGTTATGGGCATGCTAATATGGATCAATGATTGACCAACCTTGATTGTATTCTTGTTTCTCACTTCACATGGGAGGTTAGTCTTTGACTCTAATCCAGTGGGACCTCCTTTGAGGCCTTAAAGTTTTAGGAAGAGAACTACTGGGGAAGCTCTGATTGAACTAGTGTGTTCATAATATTCCATAGTTACCACTTTCCATCTTTCCCATTATTTCATCTCCATTCATCAAGATGGTGGTTATTGGTCAATGGTCATGAGGATTAATGCCCTTTCAACCTCATCCTTGAGTTTGGGCAGGAAAACTTTTCCTAGGCAGTTGATGCAGCTAAAAGAAAGGTAAAAGCATAAGAAAGCCACACCGAAAGAATAAGATAAAATGCAAAAGATGGTTGGGACATTTAATTAGCACATGGGCAAAAGCCTAGCATGAACTATATTCCTTTCATTGGCCATCACCCAGTTCCTCAAGAACATGATGCTTCATCTGTAAAAGGAACCATTTTATTGTCCCAACCTTGATGAGTGATAAACTAAATCATCCTTAAGGGGTAATAATCTTAAAAGCAAGCTTGGGCTCCTGAGCCATGCATCCAAATCGAAGCAAATTATAAAGAAGTAAAGGTGCACTAGAGGGGTGGAAAAAAGAAATCGAGGAAAGGGGTAACTCATGCCTCCACGATTGCTCCCTCCTTACATCTTTACACTCAGGATGTTGGAAATCCAATAGCTAGTCACTTGGCTATGGCACCTTGCCCTGAAGTCCTTCCTGGTCTGCAGCCACAATTTTCACACACACCCATGAATTGATGGGTTAACTTGGGACTTGTCACTTTACCTTGGGTGCTGTAAACACTAAATAGGGTTATCCATCTAACCATCCCTAACATAAGAAGGTAACTTGTTCATGGGACTTGATCTAGTTAGACATTTGAAGTATGTTTTGTGTGAAGTATCACTATGCCCCCAATAGTAGTTATGGTCCACTATCATGCATTTATGGTTATTTTCCCTAATGATTGGTGATTTCACTTGATTTTAAATAAGGTTTTGTTAGGTGGTATTGTGACAACAATAGAAGCCTTTGGAGACATGATTATCCTCCTTCTTAGTAGCATTCCAGAGTTTGTTTTACACATTCCAAAGAGCGAATATGACCTTGTAGATGCAACATTTCCTGCCCATAGTAGAGTGTTGAGCAACTAGATGATTCCACACGGTACTTGACACTCAAAGGTGCCCCCAGATGCTAAAACGTTGAGCCCGTGAAGCTTGGTGTTGGAGATATTGATGATGTGCCCAATGGACCCAAGATGCCCCTAGGTTGGCCTTGACATTTTTTGATGGACATTACTTGTTTTGGAGCCCGAATGATGATGGTTATCCTTGAGATAACAAGGGAGGGGAGGGCTTGTACATCACTCTTTGACCCCAATGTTTGAGTAGATTAGTGCCACAACACCCCTCTTGCCCTTTAGAGGGTGAGGTAGGGCACTATGGTGATGACGTCTTGGCATGGAAGCACTTTGGAGGCATGTCGGTGATCCTAGAGCTACTTCATGGAGTATGGACCACTCGTTAGCCCATTTGACACTTGCTTATGGAATTTAGAGCTCATTTGGAGGATGATATCATAGTGGAGGAGGTTTTTTAGATTCTCCTCCACGTGTGGGGATTTTTGGCATCTTTTTTTATGTTTTTGAGCTATGAGGTTGGCTTGTAACCTCACTCTTGTGGAACACTCAAAGTAAACTTGTAATTAGGGTTTTTATTATTTTTAGTAAAAATGTGGGATTTAGGTCTCATATAAATAAAGACTCCCCCTCATTTCATTTCATCATCACACATTACTCACACTTCTCTTCTAAGAGTGCGAATTAGTCTTTTTCGTTACATTGGACAAGATGTGATTTTATATGGTATTGAAAATAGTATCGAGAAAGGTCCTTCTTTGACTTGTGCCTTAGTTAAAGAGACCACAATCACTTTTCCCTTAGCATGCACGAGTTCCTAAAAATTAGGATGAGTCATGGAGCAGTTTGACTTAAGCGCAGCAGTTGGAGACTTAATTCGTTTGTCTCCTAGTGCGAGTTATCTTTGGAAAAGGACAAGCAAGTGAGCTTCTGTTTCTATTTGAGGGAGGACGAGTTACATGAGTCATTTAGACTCAATTAACTAGTCAATCACAAGACTGAGTTCCAGAAATAAACTTGCTAGTTTTAGATGGGTCGAAAAGACTATAAGGAGGACGAAGGCACAAAAGTGATTCGTTGTTTTGTGTGAGCACAAGGTTGTGAGACGAGACAATAGAGAGCACGCGTTTGTGTGTGTGAGCTAGCAAAGCTAGGAAGAGCGTGAAGGAGAGGCCTATATGCAGTGTTTGGCAAATAAAATTATTGCTGGGATGCGCTAGGAAATAGGAGGAACTTCCAGGGCCACTGCAAGGATTTAGGAGCTAAGGACAAGATTGATGCAAGACAACATTGCCCTCTAGTGAAACAATTTTCCTTGTAATTAATTCTATTTGCTTAACTTTATCAATAAAACTTCCACAAGCAGGGGATTTTCCCAATTGGTTTCCTTGGAAAATAGTGTTTTTTTGTCATTGTGTAACTAAATTTATTTATGTTCCTATTATGTTGCAAGCAAGTAGAGAAATTTTGTGTCTTAATGAAAAGAAACTAGTTTTCAGATTGTTCATTAGAGCAATTGCAGAATTTCTACATGGTATCAGAGCGTGAACAAACACATTCATCACGAGTATGAATTCATCATAGAGGAAGGATATCTAATCTGAAGTAGCCACAACCTCTAGGAGCCTTATCAAAGGAAGAAGGAGCCGATTTTATTATGTCATTTTTCTGTGATTGGTAGAGGCCGAGTTTGGGCAATTGGTGGCTAAGATTGAGGGCAGTTTTGTACTCTTTTTTTTGGTAGTGTAATTCTTTGTGCATCAAGCAATAGATTTTTGTGCTTGTTGCTAAGTGTTGAAGCCCTAGATGGGAGTTGGACGAAAACATGTATTAGGTCGAGTTACAGGGTAGTGAAAGAAGGCTTGAAGAGGAAGGGTTACACAAGTTTTAAAGGAGGTTTAGAAGTCGAGGTCTAGGATAGTGTATTGTTGTACAAGTGCCCTAACTAGAGGGTCAAAACCTCAAGATTGGGTGCACATGACGAGTCTAGTTAGAAGGGAAGGAAGAAGGATCTAAGCAAGATCAAGTGCTTCCATTGCCATGAGTTTGGACACTATGCCACTAAGTGTCTTAAGCAAAAGAAGGAGTCTAGTAAGGATCATGTAGCTCCATCAATGGAGGTAAATGCATTTTTTTCCCAATTCAAGAAAGATTTCTCTTTGATTGCTTGAATGGCAAGCTCAACAGATGTCAGTATATGGTATATGGATTCAATAGTATCCTTCCACATGACCGGGAACAAGAAGAGTTTCAGCTACCTGAAGGAGAAGGACATGCAGTTTCAGATTGAGCTAAGAGATGATGGTCAATACGCAACTAGAGGAGTTGGTATTGTCAATTTTCAGAGGGAGTCAGGTAATCCTCTTTATCTCAGAGATGTTCTCTATGTTCCAGGATTGAGGCAAAATATCGTTTCGGTAGCTACACTTGAGGACAAGGGATATGATATCATCTTTAGCAGACGTAAGGCATACCTCCAACACTTAGCTTCTGGACGTAAGAAGAAGCTAGGTGTGAGGGTGAAGAATCTCTACAAGCTGCAGGTAGAGACAGGTGCAGCCTTGAGCAGCAAGGCAAGGAAATCTTAGAGTAGAGAAGTGGTGGTTGAGTGAGAGCGAGATAGAGCTCTCAAAATGGAGCCTCAACCAGTATTTGAGTTTGAGTCTAAGCTAGTTGGCAGTTGGGCCAACCAGCAGGATGATGAGGAGCATAGCCCAGGGCGAGTGGAGGCAGCCACTCAATCAGTGACTCCCAGTATAGGGAGAGTTCGAGCCAAGTGGGTAGAGGATTTGTTTATGGGAGATCAAGATAGAGTTGCATCTTCCAGTATCACCTTTAGCCAAAGGAAGCAACCACAGAGGTACACAAGGTACATGGCACTTATGACTGAAGTGATGGACTCACAAAGCATGGTGGGAAAGAATAGGTCTTCAAATCAAGTTCCACAAAAGGAAGCAGGGACTTCCTTTAGTTTAGAGGGAGTGTTGAAAATAGTAGCGAGAAAGGTCCTTCTTTGACTGGTGCCTTAGTCAAAGAGACCACAACCACTTTTTCCTTAGCATGAACGAGTTCCTAAACATTAGGACGAGTTCCTAAAAATTAGGAGGATTCATGGAGCAATTTGACTTAATTGCATGAATTGGAGACTCAACTTGTTTGTCTCCTAGTGCGAGTTATCTTTGGAAAAGGAGAAGTAAGTGAGCTTTATTTTCTATTTGAGGCAGGATAAGTTACATGAGTCAATTAGGCTCAGTTAACTAGTCATTAACAAGACCGAGGTCCAAAAATAAACTTGCCGGTTTTAGATGGGTCGAAAAGCTTATAAGGAGGACGAAGGCATAAAATTGATTCATTGTTTTGTGTGAGCACAAGTTTGTGAGACAAGACAATAGAGAGCACAAGTTTGTGTGTGTAAGCTAGCAGAGCTAGGAAGAGCTTGAAGGAGAGGCATATACACAGTCTTTCGCAAAGAAAATTCTTGTTGGTCTGTGCTAGGAAATAGGAGGAATCTTCAGGGCCAACGCAAGGATTTAGGAGCTAAGGACAGGATTGTTGCAAGCAAGTTTCAACTAAACATTAGCAAAGAGAACCTTGTTCTCTAGTGAAACAAATTTCCTTGTAATTAATTCTATTTGCTCAACTTTGTTAATAAAATTTCTACAAGCAGAGGGTTTTCCCAGTTGGGTTCCCTGAAAAATATTTTGTTTTTTTGACATTGTGTGACTATATTTATTTATGTTCCTATTCTGCTGCAAGCAAGTAGAGAAATTTTGTTTCTTAATGAAAAGAAACTAGTTTTCAGATTGTTCATTAGAGCAGCTGCACTATTGCAGAATTTCATGGAATTTCTACATAGTATCATAACGTGAACAAACACATTCAACACAAGTATGATTTCATCATAGAGGAAGGATATCGATTTTGAAGTAGTAGCAGCCTCTAGGAGCCTTATCAAAGGAAGAAGGAGTCGAGTTTCTTGTGTCTTTTTTTTGTGATCGGTAGAGGCCAAGTTTGGGGAGTTGGTGGTTGAGGTTGAGGGCAGGTTTTTACTCTTTCTTTTGTAGTGTAATTTTATGTGCATCAAGCAACATATTTTTGTGCTTGTTGCAGGAGGGCCGAAGCCCTAGATGGGAGCTAGACGATGTTGGATAACCTTGGAATAATAGCATGTATTAGGCCGAGTTACAACGCAGTGAAGGAAGGCTCGAAGAGGAAGGGTTACACAGGTTTTAAAGGAGGTTAGTGTACTGCTATACAAGTTTCCTAACAAGAGGGTTGAAACCTCAGGATAGGGTGCACAGGCCGAGTCCAGTCAGAAGGGAAAGAAGAAGGAAGCAAGATAAAGTGCTTCCATTGCCATGAGTTTGGAGTCTGGACACTATGCCACCAAGTGTCCTAAGCGAAAGGAGGAGTCTGATAAGGATCATGTAGCTCCATCAGCGGAGGTAGATGCATTTTTTGCCCAATTCAAGAAATATTTCTCATTGATTGCTTGCATGGCAAGCTCAATAGATATCAGTATATGGTATATTGATTTAGGAGCATCCTTCCACATGACTAGGAACAAGAAGAGTTTTGACCACCTAAAGGAGAAGGATATGCAGTTTCAGATTGAGCTAGGAGATGATGGTCAATATGCAATTAAAGGAGTTGGTACTGTCAGTTTTCAGAGGGAGTCAGGTAATTCTCTTCATCTCAAAGATGTTCTCTATGTCCCAGGATTGAGGCAGAATCTTGTTTTGGTAGCTACCCTTGAGGACAAGGGATATGATATCATCTTCAACAGAGGTAAGGCGTACCTCCAACACTTAGCTTCTGGATGTAAGAAGTAGATAGGTGTGAGCGTGAAGAATCTCTACAAGTTGAAGGTAGAGACAGATGCAGCGTTAAGTAGCAAGGCAGGGAGGCTCAGAGTAGAGAAGTGGTGGTTGAGCGACAGCAGGATAGAGCTCTCAAGATGGAGCTTCAACTAGTATCTGAGTTTGCATCTAAGCTAGTTGGCAATTGGGCCGACCAATAAGATGATGAGGAGCATAGCCCAGGGCAAATGGAGGCAGCCATTCAATCAATGACTCCTAGTATAGGGAGAGTTCGAGCCAAGAGGGTAGAGGATTTGTTTATGGGAGATTGGGATAGGGTTAGATCCTCCAGTATCACCTTCAGCTAGAGGAAGCAGCCACAGAAGTACACAAGGTACATGGCACTTATGGTTGAAGTGATGGACTCGCAGAGCATGGTGGGAAAGAACAAGTATTTAGATCAGGTTTCGCAGAAGAAAGCAAGGAAGTCCTCTAGTTCAGAGGGAGCATCTGTAGCAGCAAAGAACATGGTAGTGTTAGAGACAGATCCAGGTGGACGAGGTTCATTCAGAAGCACCTTCCTCGCTAAGGAGTATTGAAAATAGTAGCGAGAAAGGTCCTTCTTTGACTTGTGCCTTAGTCAAAGAGACCACAACCACTGTTTCCTTAGCATGCACAATTTCCTAAAAGTTAGGACGAGTCATGGAGCAGTTTGACTTAAGTGCAAGAGTTGGAGACTTAGTTCGTTTGTCTCCTAGTGCGGGTTATCTTTGGAGAAGGACAAGCAAGTGAGCTTCAGTTTCTATTTGAGGCAGGATGAGTTACATGAGTCAGTTAGACTCAATTAACTAGTCAATTACAAGACCGAATTCTAGAAATAAACTTGCTAGTTTTAGATGGGTTGAAAAGCTTATAAGGAGGATGAAGGCACATAATTGATTCATTGTTTTGTGTGAGCACAAGGTTGTGAGCTAGATCACCGGATTCGCCCTAAAGGGCCCTCGAATCGCGAATCCATCGAATCCAACACGATTCGGTACGGATTCGTGTCCACTTTTAATGACACGTCGTGTCCTAGCACGTGTCACAAATTGGTTGAGCGTGTCACGATTTTCAAAAACGAGTCCTGTTTCCAGGACTTGCTAGGCGTCCAACGCCGGTTAAAAGGGCGTGTTTGCTGCTTGATAGTTTCATTTTGCAAGTGATTGGCAAGCGATTGTGCTGTAGGAGAGCAAGGAGCAGACTCTCAGACCACCGTTCGGCGTTGCATTGTATTTGTCCACAGTCCACCAGGTAAGTTCAGTTCACTGTTTACCTACGTAACCTACCTATTACGCTACAGCCTACACTGCTACAGCGATAGTATACATCATTGTCATTGCAACCACAACGTTATTATATTATTATATACGTTGTACATTATCACAATATTGATTGCAGTTAATAATATATCCGTGGACCGTTTCTCATATATTCTACTAAATTGGTTTACAGTTTGGGAATTAAAGATTTTGCTGTGGAATTAATAAGTTAGCTTTCCTCTCGGTCAATCTTGGGGTAGCAATTATCAACCATTCATTACTTGATATGAGCCGAGTGCCAACAACGAAACACTTTGAACCAGCAAATTTCTCGGTTACCTACATAAGACATAATTGTTAACCATAAAATATGTGGAACCAAATCATATAGCATTAGAAGAAGCCACACTTTGCAATTTGTTAACAAGAGTTTCATTTTAGAAAAATGTATTCAATGCATTTTTTAAAAACTCTAGATAATCAACAAATTATATCAGCTTGACTACATAGATTGCATACAGCCCCTATAATCTAAACGGAAGTAAACAGTCGGACATTGACAGTGGGCACAAGTAAGCAAATCTCATTGAAACCTCAGTTTGAGGAGCTCAAGCCCAACTGAAGGCAAAATGGAAACCTGGTGAAAACAGACAAACCCAAACAAATTCAAATAAAGTTCTCACCCTAAGTTAGCAATAGCATGTGAATATTGTATATGTAGCAGAACAGTGTCATAAAACGGACTGACAGGTAACTCATAAAACGGAGTCATAAAACAGAGTGAGTCAGTGATAAACACGCTTCATTCTTGTGGTACTGTGTGTAATACATTGAAATAAATACAAGAAGAGCACCTACAGCAGTGTGTTAATAAACTGTTTGATGAATTTATGTGTATTGTCTCTGTTTTAAGACTGGCATTTCACTGTTTCAGCAGTTTGTTCATTTTTTACAGCAGTTTGTTCATTTTTTTGCATTTTTTAATTTTTTACAGTAGTTTGTTCATTTTTTTTACAGGTTGAGGTAACACCGTAACAGTGTTCATGGCTCAATCAAAGGCAACTGTTAGGGGGCAAAGGAAGGGCAAGAATGTCATGGGTAGAGATGCCCTTCCTCCCCCAATATCATCAGAGAGTGCTGCAAGTAATGTTGAGGGAAGAGGACTTAAAGACAATGATAAATATCCATTGTGGAAATATGTCACAAGAGAGGATGGGCCAAACAACAAGGGAAAGGGAGGAGGCAATGTGCAATGGAAATGCAACTTTTGCAACATTTCTTTCAAAAGCACATATTACCGTGTGAAATCACATTTGTTGGCTTTACCTGGTTGTGGGATTGGATCTTGTAGAGCTATTACTTCACAAAAGAGAAAAGAATTGGAAAATGAGGCCAATGTTGGTATGGAACATGTGGCACTGGCTTCAAAATAAAAAAAAACCCAAAAATGAAGACCTCCTTCCATTTTTGAGGAAAGCCACCACCAAATTTCCATTTGAGAGTTCTACTTCTACAGGGGGACAAGCATTAAAAAGAAGATCACTTGGTCCAATGAACAAGATTTTCCAAAAAGAGAGACGGGAAGAGCTTGATCTCACCATTGCTTTCTTCTTCTATCAAAACTTCATATCATTTAATGTTGCACGTTCACCTTTATTTGTTGAGATGTGCCGAGCTCTAACTCAAGGGGCTCCAGCAGGGTATGTGCCTCCTGGGTCAGAGAAGCTGAGAACCACATTGTTGACGAAGGCAAAAAAAAGAGGTGCAAAAAATGCTTGAGCCTATTATGGCATCATGGCCAACATCTGGGGTTAGCATTGTTTCTGATGGATGGACAGATCCAGCACGACACCCAATCATC
>APFE031671345.1:198907-233301 GCA_000404065.3 Pinus taeda | reverse complement strand
TAATAAAATAATATATAACGTGTCCTGTTCTGGGGGGTCAGTGTTTCTGAATCCGACACCACGAATCTCGAATCCTACGTGTCCCGAATCCCTGTGTCAGGGGACTTAGGTTGTGAGACAAGACAATAGAGAGCATGAGTTTGTGTGTGGGAGCTAGTAGAGCTAGGAAGAGTGTGAAGGAGAGGCCTATACGTAGTATTTGGCAAAGAAAAATCTTTTTGGTATGTGCTAGGGAATAGGAGGAATTTTCAGGGCAATCACAAGGATTTAGGCACTAAGTACAGGATTTTTGCAAGAAGGTTTCAGCTACGTGTCAGCAGAGAGAACAACCTTGTTCTCTAGTGAAACAATTTGCTTTGTAATTAATTCTATTTGCTCAGATTTTTCAATAAAATTTTTACAACAAGAAAAGGGTTTTCCCAGTTTGGTTCCTTGGAAAATATTGTGTTTTTTTGTCATTGTGTGACTGTCTTCATTTCTGTTCCTATTCCGCTGCAAAAAAGTAGAGAAATTCTGTGTCTTAATGAAAAGAGACTAGTTTTCAGATTGTTCATTAGAGCAGTTGCAAAATTTCATGGAATTTCTACCTATTGTGCAAAATTTCTTGTGGAGATGATATTTTGCATGGAGATGTTTTTCTGGGATTGAAAGAAATGCTTCTTTGGAAAACTTTGTATGTTTATGGTGTTATATTTGATATTTTGCATATTGTATGTCTGAAGTAGGGTTTCTAATTCTGCTAGGACTAAATGCTTAACTTATGTTGAAATCTTGCATTTTGCATGCAAAATTGTTCTCTTGGAAGCCTAAAAGGATACTCTGTTTTGCATTCCTTATATTTGATTTCTCCCCTCGCAAGAAAAATAGTTAAGGTTTTGAAAACAAATGCCCTTGTCATCCCCCATTACTCCATCAAAGTCTCTTCCATGAAATTTAGCCGCAGAGGACTCCATTAAGCCCTTGTAGGATAAGGCACTAATCTTTGTTGTTTTGATCATCCAAAAAATTTATTAAATTTCTTCCTTTTTCCCTTCTTCCTAGATGTCTAGTGTTAGCCGCTAGGGTTTTTAAGGAAATTTTCTGCATAAAAGTGAATTTGTGTTGGTTGTTTGTGGCTCATAATTTAGGGATTGCATCTATAAAACATATAAAGGAAAATCTAGCATAGTGCATGGTCTATCCCTCCTATTTAGGGCTGACATTACACTTGTTTTCTGTTTATGCATGTATTTCAGCCATCAAAATCAGCTTTCTAGCCCTAATCCTATTGTTTGTTGAAAGATCTTTGCTCCTCTTTATTGATTATCATTAGAAGGTGTATTCTTTGGGCTGCTATATGACAATTGTGCACCTTATTATTGCATATAAAAGAGACCCTGACTTATAGCAGCCTTATAGTATTTGAACCTTGGTATGGAATGTCTAGGCCTACCTAGGCTTTGCTGGTACTCTAGGCCACATTATGGACCTCTTATCTATCACCTTGGGCCATAGCATTAGAATATATTTTAGGTGATCTAGGGAAGCCTCCCTTGTGGTTCAATACCACTAAAGAGTAGGAGAAAGGTTGTTGAGGTGACTGGCAACCCTTTCTCTTGTTGTCATAGGGTCTGGCCCCACCCAATGAGGCTTTGCACTGGGCCTGCTAGATTCTGTGGCAATAGTGCTCAAGCACAGTTTTTGGTATGTAGACATAAACTCTCTTGTTGTCATAGGGTCTGGCCCCACCCAATGAGGCTTTGCACTGGGCCTGCTAGATTCTGTGGCAATAGTGCTCAAGCACAGTTTTTGGTGTGTAGAAATAAACTCTGCTCTCCCACTTTAACACAACTAACTTCGCTAAACATGACATGAATTTTCAACTAGGAAATTGCTAAAGGGTCAATCTATTTCTTAGACATTCTTCTACATGGACAAAAGGTTAAATGCTCTTTCTATTAAAAAAAATGTAAGCCTATGGCATGGATTTTTGATTTCGAGATGGAGAACCTCAAGGATCAAAAGTAAGCACATGCTTATTAAACACCCATCGTTATGTCTGTGGCTTAGGATGTCCACCTCATTCACTTGCAACTTTTCAATTAATCAAGGTTTAGCCACTTGCTTTTTCTTCCACTTATAGTAATTCTGGTGCCTTGGGTGTTCTCCACATGACTCATCTAGAAGGATCTAACAACGAAGCTCTAAGGTGGAGGGGCAAAATAGGAGCTTATTGGTTGGCATCCCCGTGCCTTGAAGAGTGGCTAAGCTTCTAAAATTTTAAATGGGAATAAACTTCAGATAGTCGAAGGAAAAATCATGGAAACTTAGAGGGGTAAGCCAATTTCAAAACCTATATGTTGATCCCAAGGCCTATTTCCAGATCTCAATGGAATAAGTGGGTTGGCTTGAGTTCTTTCACGTTAGAAGTTCACTGCCCTACAATTAGTTCCAACTTCGAGCTGTCGCAACTTATGTACCCCTCACCATTTCTGTGGGTTTCCTAATTCTGTTTTTCCTTTGAAGTTATTGTTAGGAAATATGGAAGCATACTCCTTGAGACCATGAGGTAAACTATAGAGATGTGGAGCAAGCAATCACACACATTCCTTGAAGGCCAGAGGATAATGTAAAGTACTTTCCAAGAAAGCACAAGCAAGAGAAATTTCAATACCTCAACTACCTCTAGTGGGAAGGAGGGGCTCTCTGATTTAAAGAGAGGATGCCGTGAGCTGCAAGTGGGACTGTGCCTTGTTGAACACATGGTCAGCAGGACACTTCCAAGCCAAGAAAAAAATAAGGGCTTCTTATAAGTGAATATTTATTCTTCAACATTGATTCTCACAAGCACAAAATCAAAACCAATACAGTGCATGCATGAAATGAGCTTTCTGCCGTTACTGGTTGGCTAGAACAGTGAGCCTCCCTGATGCTGTTTGTTGGAGATAGCGGCAGATTTTGTTTAAGGGATGACAGGAAGGAATTCCTGGCTGTTGCTGCATCATAATGTGCTTCGAACAGTTGCTTAGGAGGCACCATTACTAGTTGTGGGTCAATTTCTCTGCTAAAACATTTCTACTATTGATTAGTTTTCATAAAATAGGTCCAATTCTTCATCGTTTAATAGTTTAATTTGGTTAAAAATGCTTTCAGAGGTGACTCGATACACTTCATAAGCTCCTAAAATCTCTTAGGAAGCAGGGTTAACATTATTACAAAGTCCTGAACCTTAAACACATCAAGATGTGACCCTTCCAAACAGTTGATATTTTTCTCAGCAGGCATGCTGAGAGAAGAAAGGGAAATCCAGCTAAATGGGTCCTTGCTTTAATTATGTGATAGACACGCACATTGCTTATGGTGTCCTTCCTCTATTGTCATGACACCTTCTTCATACTAGTGCCATCAACCTTGCTGTGAAGAATAAGTAGCCAAATCATTGGAACTCTTTGGTGGTTGACACCAGTGTTGCACTACCAGCTTAAGAGAATGTGGGTACCTAAGAAGTGTGTAATTAAGCTTGAGTCATCAGCTCCAAAATAAAGGAAGTTCAATCTACATGTATAGGATGAATGCGTGTCTGTTAAGAGGTTACATCTAAATAGGTAGCGATCCCTCCAGCCCTTCTTCATAAGGCATACCGATTATTGGATAGACAATGATAAGAACCTTACAGTTTGTTTGAGGGGTTTGTAGTTACATGCAAACTTTTGTGAAACTGAGCCAGGAGAGGTGCGCCCCCTCTGCTTCCCTTGCCACTGCAATAGGGATAGACTCATATTTTTAGAGGTTGCCTCCAGTCAATGGCAATAAGGTCTTATTAGTGTGTTTCACTCTATGATGATGCTAAATCTATTTTTGTTTTTTATAATTTATGCAAGGACCAAAAAAGCATATTATTCTGCAGACACAGATTCATGAAATATGCACAAACCTCAAATACGTAAAGAAATCCCAATCTACCATGAGAACATGGATGCCCATAGTGTTATTTCTATCCATTCCCCAGTTCAAAACAATTTATAAAACACAAGATAGAGAATACCTTGGAAAGTACTCAGGGGCTGCTGACATGAGCCGGCCAAAGAAAGCAAATGAAGAATAAAGGGATACAAACACTGTCGCATTGGAATGCCCTCTTGACTGTGCTATTTGTCCCAGATTATTGCTGTAGCTGAGCCCAAGAGTTGCCCCACTAAAATACATAAAGAAATATAACCAGAAATCTACGCTGCTGAAAAGTTGAGGGACATTATGCTCTTGGCCTAAGCTAGGCTGGGAATGAGACCAAAATGACCGAATTCTTGTGAAAATGTTATTGCAAATGTCTGAATTGTTATCTGCAAAGTCTTCTTCACCAGCAGAACCTTCAGGCACTACTTCATCCCCAAATTCCATTTCATTTTCCTGCAAATCTCTGTCTTCATCACTACAGAGGAAATGTTTAGCTAACTCGCTATTATCATCTGAAATTCTTGGATAATCACCCTGCAATCCCATGGCTGCATCCCTGTTGTTTCTCAGATCACGTATATAGATGCCTCCAGGTATACATAGAGGGGCAACTAACAGCAGCACCATACCTATTGCATACAGTCTATAGAATAATGTGCTCTTGAAATTCAAAAACTCATTGACCAGGAGATAAACCCCTAAGACAACCGCAATAATATTCAAGATAATAAATGTAAACCTCTCGCCATCTCTTAGAGATTCACTTTCAGAATCCTCCATGGAGGGTAATTTTCGGATAAAAGTGCATAAAATGGAGCAAATTATCAACGGAAGTATGGCATTTAGTAACAGATACAAGGACTCGTTATCCAGGGAAATGGCCTTCACAATCAAAGTGTATAGTGCTGCTGACAATCCATTGTAGCTCGTCGATATTCCAAGAGCCATTGCTTTTCTTGTTGGAAAGTAGTGAATGCAGAGAATAAAACCAACAGTATTCAGCCAGCAGATACTGTTCCCAGCTAACAAGCAGAGGAGATAAACCTGTAAATTCATAACCCAGGAAATAAACAGGAGGAGGTTGAGAGTAATATGAAACAAAATCCCAATATAGAAATACAGCATTATTGCACTAAGATTTGTAATTATTATGGATATTGAACAGATAACAACCACAGGCCAAATGGACATCGAGTAGGAGAGTGACCACAAGGCACCACACTGAAGCTGTCCATAGCAATAGTTATGGAGGAGACAAGGAAGGATCACATCAAGCAAGGGACTTGCAGACCAAAGCCAATTTCCAAATTGACAAAGCTTAACAAAGGAGGGGCCACATGAGGCATCACATGGAAAAATCAGGGATGTTAGCAGCCTGCTAGTAGCAATTTTAGTACCAGAGTGAGCGAGGAGGTTATCATGGAGGATTTGGATCTGGAAGCTAGACTTATGGAGGAGACAAGGCGGGATCACATCAAGCAAAGGGACTTGCACACCAAAGCCAATTTCCAAATTGACAAAGCTTAGCAAAAGAGGTCCACATGAGGCATGACATGGCAAAGGTCAGGGATGTTAGCAACAGAGTTAGGGAGGATGTTGGTTACATTAACTCAAGGACTTGCACCTCAAAGGGAACATACTGATCAGAAAAAACTTTTGACGTGGAGAATGCCTTATAAACGACCTTTATCTCACAATTGTTTTACACATGGGACTATTCACTAGACACACCATTTTAGTGGAAGTAAGAGTCACAATTATTCTGAACATCACAGAGACAACAACCACAAGGCATGATGCTGAAACCCATCGGCAACGTTACTACTGGAACACACTATCACATCAACCAGCAAACTTACATCTCAAAGCCAACCCCTAAATTGGCAAAGCTTTTGTGGCAGGTGATGCCTTTTAAACCACCACTATCTCAGAGTTATAATCCACGAGCCACAGTTGGGCCAGATGGTTAAATAATATGTCTATAATAGTTTTCTCAGTGGGGAATCACTAGCAGACCTATTGATATATCCTATAAGAAATTGAAAACGTAATATTGCATAATTTTAGCTCTGGATTTCAAACCTTTACTTTATATAAATAACATATTATGATATTAGACATAGTTAAATGGGAATTACGGAAATTCAATGAAATAAATGGGAAAGGCAGATACACGCATACCTGCCAATACTGGGCTGATATCTTCTCCGTTATAACCAGCCACTGGACTCCATAACCCACGAGTCCTATGATTGATGCTATGAGCATAACTGCCCACAGGGGCATACGACGCATTGCATATCCGGCTGTCAATCCCAGCGCCTTTCCTAAGTCCGAAGCCACGGCAAGATTGTTAAGTTGGACCTGACCGATCTGCAAAACCTGCTTCAGAGACGAGGAATAGTCAGAGAAATCAAAGTTAGTGCCAGAACAAGCTTGTATCCATAGCACTGCAACGAGATTCGTCCATTTCATGGCCTGCTCTGAACCCATACTTGTAATATATGGAGGCTTATGATAATGAATTTCCTGATTTCTTCTTTGGAGAGATTCCAGGTCGACTCGGCGTCTTCAGCAATATAAAGCTGGACATTTTAGTAGATACCCATGTGTGCAATTGGGGTGACCAGAGGATTGAGCAGTAACTACCACAGGGGGTGCTTGAAGTCGAGCCTTTAGTTGTGCGCATATGTTGTGACCAGAGAATTGAGCAGTAACTGCCACGGTGGGGTTGCTTGAAGTCGATGCCCATTCTACAGAACGTTTTTTCTCTTATCTAAGTAAAATTTGTAGTGTGTGATATTAGAGCGCTCCACGACATGCAAAAGCACATTGACCCTGCCTTGTTTGACAGAGTGGCCACAACACTGGACCTAACACAAAGCGACTATTAATGCGAAAGGGAATCTGGTACGAGTTTCCTAACACAAAGCGACTATTAATGCGAAAGGGAATCTGGTACGAGTTTCCACCAGTATGTTCAATATCTCTGGGATGTAAGTCACTCTAGAATTGACAATGGCAAAGCTCAAAATTTCTTCCGCGCTGCACACTTGTACCCGATGGATAATATTTCGCGTGTATCTTATTTGAACATATGCACGAAGCAACGTGTAATATGTTGATTTATAGATCTTCTGATACAATTTATATATATATATATATATCTTGTTAAAATAAATAAAACTGTGTACAAGGTTAATTTGTAGTTGAAATCAGTCTAACATTTAGAGCATAATACTATCATGAAGGAGTACAGGTTAAATCTTCCACAATTTTTTGGAAATTTTTTAATCTTAATAACATAGCCACTGCCAAAATGTCATAATTTAGATTAAAAAATATTAATATATATTTAATAATTAAAAATTTGCGCAAGGAGTTATTAAAAAATATTTTATTAATAAAATTTAAATCTGCCGTATTGAGTTAATAGTATATGGGTGATATATATTGAGTTATTTTCATCCAGTATTATAAATAGTTTTATATTATTTATTATAAGGATTATTAAAAAATATTTTATTATAAAATTAAATCTGCTGTATTGAGTTTAATAGTATATGGTGATATATATGAGTTATTTTCATCCTGTATTATAAATAGTTTTATAATTATTTATTATAATAGATTTTGTTGATATTGAGATCCTAAAGTTATTTTAGTAAATAAAATATTATATTTTTTGTTTAATGACTTCAAAAAATATAAACATTTTTTTTTATAAATAAAGGATATGGATCTTCATAGTAGAGTTAATAGAAAAATAACTGAATTTTCCTTATTAGGATGTTTTTTCTTTTTTTGTACTCGTCACATTTGTGAGATTGAGATTGACTTTATGGTCTTGTCAAATTTTGAACATGGAAATGGAGCAATTGAGATTGACTTTATGGCCCTGTCAAAATTGTTTAAATGGACATCTACAATTTTGTATTTTTTGTCAACAAAACCATTAAAATCAATTCTGATGGCCCTGTCAAAATTGTTTAAATGGACATCTACAATTTTGTATTTTTTGTCAACAAAACTATTAAAATCAATTCTTGAATGGTAAAGTAATCCCAACAACTATATTTTTCTTTAATTAAAATTACAACTTCTTCAAGGTGATGACTTTAACAACTTGTATTATTCCAACCAAATTCTTAAAATCAATTCTAAAAACAAAAAGTGATATTTTCAATAGTGTTTGTTCTCTTCCCTTGTCAACTATTTGTGAAGATCAAAATTGCAATTTTCATATCCTTGACGATAAATACCCTTACAACAAAAAATTAAAATTAATTACCAAATTAGAAAAAAAAAAAATTATTACAAATAACAATCTATTCTTTTTTAAAATATAGTATTAATAAAACTATAATAGAAAACTTAATATATTATAAACAATTAATTTAAAAACCTAAGAAACAAAAACATACAAAACCATCTTTAAATAAATAAATAAATAAATAAATATATATATATATAAAACATTTCCCCTCCCCAAAAAAACTTGATATTTTAATAAATGATTTTTTTATATATAATTGATTTTAAAAAAACCACACAATTTACTTAAAAAATGATCAAACATTTTTCCCTCCACAAAATCTTAATTATAAACTTAAAAAAAACTGAATAAGAAAATATTATTGAAAACAAATTATTTAAAAAAAAATACTTAAAAAATTAAAATAATGGTTTGAAATGAATTGTTGTGGACAACTACCATGATATTGCCCCCAGAAACTCAAAGGGAAATTCAATAGCTGAAGTTTTTTACTTTTCATTATAGAGAGGCCTTATCAGATTATGAAATCATGGATAATGTGTCTCCATGGGTTCCTAACGTAGGGACTACCCAAGGAAGAGGGAAGCATTACTCCTTAGCTCTAGGGTTTTATTTGCAAATGAAGACCCTATTGGGGAGGGAGTTGGGGGACAAGCAAACATAAATAAAGTCTTTGCTAGCTTTGTAGATGTCAAAAGAATCCAGTGTAACGAACATATGTGTTTAGAGATGGTTGAGGCAACGTTGACACATATTGAGCTTCATTTTTAATATGTGTTTAGAGATGATTGAGGCAAGGTTGACACATATTGAGCTTCATTTTTATGTGTGATCATGCTCTGCATGTTCCTCCAGGTTCCAATGCGAGAGATCTAGTGCCTATCGCCTCCTCATATTCTTGACTTTGAATGGCTATTTTAAGTTTTTGGTTTTAGAGTACTACTATAGTCACTGTAGTGATGTTAGAATTGTTGAAACTTTTTAAATTTTGGGCTAAATACTCTATTGGTAGGTGGTCAAAACATATGGTTTCCCATTCGCCAAATTACTAGTAACATGTCTAACCATGAATTATGATGGATGTATGTGTTTTCATGATATTTTGAGGTAATACAATATTAAACTTGCAAGAAAAGAATATGAAAAATAATTGAAAAACATATAAGAAAAATAAATAAAATAAAATGAAGAATAAAACACAAAATTTTACACTTAAAAAGGTCTCACCCCACTCATGAAGTATGATGGATGTATGTGTTTTCATGATATTTTGAGATGATACACTATTAAACTTACAAGAAAAAAGTATAAAAAATAATTAAAAAACAAATAAGAAAAATAAATAAAATAAAATGAAGAATAAAACACAAAATTTTACACTTGAAAAGGTCGCACCCCACTCATGGATCTTTAATTGAACTCGTGTCATAACACCAATGTGGTGAGATATTAAAGAAAACTCCTAATATCATTAGTTATAGATAAAAACTTATCAAAATTCTTCTATTCAACTCTTTCTCAATATATGATTATAATAAAAATAGCCCCTATTTTTTTATAGATATCCCATATTTTTACTAAATAGCCCTTTTTATACCCCTCAATACCTATAATTCCATCCACCCTAATACATACAATATACTGACTCTATTTTTTACAATTGAAAAACACCATTTATGAAAGAATATGGTAAGATATTGATCAAAAAGATCATGACCCCACTCCCCTTCCCCACCTTTCACATTCCTCCCTTCCTCCTTATCCCCATGAATTGCCTCTTCCATCCTCTTTATTTCTAACCTCTCCCCTCTCTCTTACCCCATGGGGGAGAGGGATAGGTGGGAAATGGGGAAGTGTGGTGCTAGTGGGTGATTTTGGGAATTGTGTAGTCTAAACATTTTAAACATTTTATGTTTTGGCCATTTTTCAAGTATATTTTCAATCAATTTTACCCAAAATCTAATTAGAATTTTTATCGAGTATTTAAATTGTTGAATATGTATAATTCGAGTTCCCCAAAGATTTTTCATGGCATTGAATCCCCTTATGCATTAAAAATGTGAATTAAATCACAAATATTTGTACTCCCTAATTTTAGTGAAAAAATAAAAATGTAAAACATTTGAACTTTGCTATTTTTATATATTCATTTTTTTCTAAATTTTTAAAAAATTGTTTAAATTCTTTTCTATATTTTTAAAAATTGTATTTCCTTTTCTTTCTTTTCTTGTTATTTTTCAAAAAAATATTTTCCTTTTCAACTTATATTATATATATTATATATATATATATAATATATATATATATATATACTTTTTTCCGTTTAAAAAAATTATTTACAACAATTTTGAGTTTTTAAGTCATGGATTTAATAATGTTGCAAGTTTAATTTTAAAAAAAAGGACATGGGTAGTTATTACCTGCAATACCTCTTTTTGATTTGGGGGTTGATTTTGAGATTTTCGTTGTAGGGATATTGATTGTCAAGGCCATGTGTTCCAAAGAAAAAGCAATTTTGACTTCAAGAAAAAGGGGTTGCTTATGGGAGGAGCACTTTTTGATTATCGGGTTGATTTTAAAGTTTTGGTTGCACTGATGCTTTTGGTGTTAGTTTTCAATTTGGTAGTTCATTTAGTGATTTTCCTAACAAAACTTACAAGGTTGTTAAGACCATGGTTATAAAGGGTGCTATTTGTAGCATCACTTTTCAATTTAGAGGTTGATTTCGATTTTTAAACTCAAAAATATGGTAATTCAAAGCTAGAGTTCTCACGTTGAGGTTATAGTTCTCATCAAGTTAGTAACTATATTATTTGTACAACAATATACTTTGTGAAAAGAAATAAAGAACCTAAATTCATTTACAATATTATTATCTCCTAAATTAAAATTGACACTAATTATCTCCTCCGGCTTAGCATGTCGTGGAGAGCATTGAATTTAGTTTAGAATATTTGATGCATCCCATTCAATAAAATCAGCTTTTTCTTCTAATAATGTATTTGCGTCTCTTAACACAAGCGTAAAATGAGTTCCAAAAAAACAAAAACTTAGTGGCATTCCAAAAAACAAAAACAAAAAAAAAAACAAAAACTTAGTGATATTCAAAAAAAAAAAAAAACTTAGTGACATTTGCATTGACACATCCATGGTTGTTGTCATTGTTATGCAATTGTTTTCTACTTGGGAAAGCTACTCCTTCAACAACTTTATTCCATTGAAAAGTAGGTGTACATGGTGTTTAAAACCTAACATTCTAAAAGATATTTTTCCTAATCTATAATGAAAAAGAAACAACCAAAAGTCAATATAATTGAATTGAAATATACATAAATGAACATCAATGAAAATAAACTCTATGTTATAAGAGATATTATCACTATAATAGATGAAATTAATTGAACGCAAATCGATATAAATATGATAAGTTAATATAAACTCTCTAAGTTAATATGGTTTTACATATTGTTATGCAAATTTTTCAAGAGTTTTTTTGACATTTTAACATTAAATTGAATGAATATATATAAATTATATATAAGTAATAATGGTAATAAGTTTATCTTCCAAATGGGTAATAAGGACATTTGTTAACTAATTTGTAACAAAACCTACTACTCCTAATGACCATCACTAGAAAACTCTACAAATATGATGTTTTAGGCTTGCTTCATATGGAGAAACTCGATGTTGATAATGATGATGATGATGAATACATGTGTTGAAGAACCACACCACATATTGATGATGGGTATAGGGATGCCATGAAAGAAATTTCTCTACATGACTACTTGAAAGGAAATATAGAGAATATTTTAGAATATTTTATTAGTTTATACATACAAGTGATTAACCTAAAGTATAAGAAAAGTATTAGTTGACCCTTGCCAATAAGATCCCTCTTTATGAGAATACTATGATAGACAAAGGGTCAACCAACCCTTCTTAGGTTCCCGTTGATTAAAATACTATATTCGAGGAAGGATTGGTTTTTGTTTAGTGGGTTACCCTTGATTAGAATACTTAGCTTAATGAAGGGTTGATTGTCCCTTCTCCAAACTCTCCCTCAATGAGAATACTATGTAGAGAAAAGGTTAATCAGCATTTGCTTAAGCTCACCCTCAACAAAAATATTATGCTAGAAGTAGGGTCAATCAACCTTTCCTTAGGTTCCTCCTTGACAAAAGTAGCATGTTTGAGATGGACATTTTTATTACCCTCAACTATTAAAAAAAATGGAATTTTAGAAATAATATAGTTTTTATAGCAAAATGTAGTGTCGCTTGTTGCAAAGAATGCGCTTTCATCAAATGTTTATGTAGATATTGTACTCAATTCCCTTTTATAAGATACACTTCTAAATTAGTATTTTAATGGATTGTGTGAATTTATTGTAATAAATTTTATATCGGCACAATCTACGTTATGCATAATTAGATACACCATATGAAGAGGAAGTGCTTCAAACACTTCCCACAAGTTAACACTAGCTTCCTTTGCATTTTTTTTAAATAATAGATAGAAAAGGGAATCACTACGGTTAAGAAAGTAATTTGCAAGCAATATTTAGAGAGAGCGTTCTATTAAGCAACAATGTTCACAGTGGAAGAAGACTCCTTGGAGTAAGAATCCAAATGCATTACCATCTATGGTGCAAAGTGTGTCACCCCTTGTTCTAGAATATTTGAAATTATTGAACCACTAGTAATATCATTTGCTTGTGAAGAGCATTGGTGGACTGAATTCACATTTTAGCCCACAAACTTTATATTATAATTTTGATTTGTTTGTTTCATTAAACTCTCCAATTTCTTAATGATTTCAACATTTAAAATTGAACATATTAGAAATCCACCATTTTTTACTTGTCAAGATACATTGTTTCCAAGTTGTAACTCTGACAAGAAAACTTCACAAGGAAGCACCAATTCCCACACAAGAGCACCACATGATAAATATTCCAAAAGGTTCCCTTTAATAGAGGAATTTTTATACCTTTGTGAAAAGCCTATGATAATCCAATCCCTGTTATTTAATCATCTATGTAACAATTTGACTTTTCTAAGCATGGAATAAACCCTAGATAATGTAAAATATTTTTTTATCTATGTTATTAGAATTGACATTGGTTGTCTCCTTCACCTCAATATGTTATAAAGAGTAGTCAATGTGGTTAAAAATTCTTATGCATCCCATCCAATACAAGCCACTTTTGCTTTTGATAATGTATATACACCTCTTGATGCATATGGAAATTGGATATCTCCATTAAAAATATTAATAATATTTACAATGGCACATCCATGGTTGATGTCTTTGTTGTGTAATTATTTTTTTTGTTTGGGAAGGATAATTATCCAACAATATTTTAAGATATTGAAAGGTAGGTACACATAGTATTTAAAACCTAACATTCAAAAAGATAGATTTGCCAATCTACAACATAAAAAAAAAAATATCCTCACAAATAAGTATAACTCAAATAAAATATATATAAATTAATTAAAAGCAATACATATAAATGACATTCCACAATAAGAATATAATAAATTTAATATAATCAACATAAGCAACTATAACTATCATAATTTAGTGTAAAATTTTAAAGTTAATGTGCTCTTTCATATTGTTGTGCAAATTTTACAAAAGATTTTCATAACAATTAAAATGTTAAATTGAATAATCTATGCAAATTTTTATATAAGTAACAATGATAATAAATATATTTTCTATATGAATGATAGGGACTTGAGATAACCAATCTATGAATAACACCCAATGTTGATAAAAAACCATCACAAGAAGAACTCAATACATATGATAGATCAATCTTGCTTCAATGTAGCAACTTGATGATGATAATCAATATAGGAATATGAAAATCACACCAGTTGTAGCGTATGAGAATAGATATACCCAAAAAGTGGTAGCTCTACATGATTGCATGAAGGCAAAGAAAGGATATTTTTGAACATTTGAGTAGTATAAACATACAAGTTATTAACTTGGAGTATGATAAAATAACGTTTAGTCAACAATTTCCAAAGATTCTCCTTGATTATAATAATATGATAGAGAAATGGTTGACCAACCTTTCCCTAAGATCACCCCTCACAATTATAATACTATACTCGAAAAAGGATTGGGTGACCATGGATTGGGATATCCTTGAATAGAATAATATGATTGAGGAAGGTTCAATCATCACTTTACTAGGCTCCCCTCAAAGAAAATAATATTCTTAAGGAAGAGCCAACTAACCCTTCCATGGATTCCTCCTTGTTGAGAATATCATGCTTGAGGAAAGTTTAGTCATCTCTTTGCTAGGATCATCCTCTACATAACTTCTATTGTTGAAGAAATGCCAATTAACCCTTCATTGTGATACCCAACAACAAGAATTCTATGTTGAAGGAAGGTTAAACCAACCTTTTCCATGGTTCGCTCTTGATAGGAATACACCCTTCCTTGGGCTATTCCTCTATACGAATTGTATACTAGAGGAAGGATCAATTGGTTGCTCCCTAAGAAGTCCCTCTATGAGAAATATATGGTCTAGGATGGGTTAACAAGCCATTTCTTGAGAGACATTCTACAAGAATTCTATGTTGGAGGAACAACGAATCTATTACTCCATGGGAAACCCTTCCATGAGAATTTTATGGTTGATGAAGTGTTAGCCATCCCTTTCAACATACTCCCTACTATGAAAGCACTATGTTGGATAAATTATTGGACAACCCTTCCTTAGGATACCACTCTATGAGAATTCCATGTTGGGTGAAGGGTTAACCAATCCTTTGTTAAGATCCTTCTCAATGAGAATACAATTCTATTGGAGGGCCATCTAAACCCCTTCCCTAACTCTCATTTGACAAGGATATTATGCTCAAAGAAGGATTGGATGACACTTTTCCAAGGTCCCTTCAATTAGAATACCATTTTAAAGGAAGGGTTGGCTAACCTTTCCCTAGTGTACCCCTTGAAATGATTACCATGTTATATGAAATAATGGTTTATAGTTCCATAGGCCACCTCCAATGAGAATATTAAGGTAGAGGAAGGGCTAACCAATAAATATTTTTAAACTAAATTTCAAATTACACTACATGGTTTAGCTTTGAAACAAGAACATATTATTCCCTCTCACACCCTGGTCATTATTTTCACTCCTTTCACACGCATGACCGGTTCCAATTAGTTTAATGTTTATTCAATGTTTATAATACTAACTATAAATTAGGAGCTCTTCTTATCAATCCATGATTCTTAGAATAAACACATTCTATTAGTGTGCCTTTGTACCTTCAATGGAAATTGCTATTGTTAACTCTTTATGGATAGAAAATTGTTAGCACCTAAATCTTCCTTAGGCTGAAGGAAGGAAAAATTCAGGGTAACCACAAACCAAGCTCAGTCTAGTAGCTAGCCCTACCAGAACAGGAGAGGGCTCTCTCTCTGTCAAGCTCAGTGAATAAGCAAAACGATATGGTCTGAGATGACTTACAGTGAAATATTGATCTTAGGCTAGTAAGTAAATATGGGTACAAGAAGCAATTTTTTATGAATGACTGAGTTTCTGGGATGGTATGGGACCAAACGGACAACAATGAGCAGAGAATTTAATACAAAGGCACAGATTACTTCGTGAGGCAAGATAGGCGGAAAGTCTAGCAATTTAGTTTGAAATAACGCGAAATGGAGAGATTGCTTAGGAGGGTGAAAAGGGCATAAGTACATGAATCCTTTTCGACAGAAGAAAAACACATAGCGTGAAACTTTCCCACAAGCAGAGCAATAAAAATGAATTCTACCTTATCTTACTCAGAAAATTTCACTGGAAATGAATATGAATGAACTATGAAACATAATGAAATACACATGAAACATAAGGAAAAACACATTTGCTACACTCACAACCACATGAATCTCATGAAATAGAGCCGCTTCCTTTCATTAATCCTCTGTCAAAATATACAATGAAGAAACAAAGTTTCTTTCCCACAGTCTCCCAGAAATTACAAGCCAACCAACCCTTTGCAAATGGTTTGCATACAATAAATAGACTATGCCATGAGGAAATAGAACGACCAAGAGTTGGGGATTTTTTTGAATCATTACAAAATGGAGATGGAAAGCCAACCATTAGCTACAGGTGCAGCGTTACAAAAATGACAAATGGCTTGGGTGACTGTTTGCCTTCCTTTGCCACTTGGATAGAAGCCATCCTCTAGTGAAAATACTTTAAATTTTGCCTTAGGTGCCGAAAAAGTGAAGTGTAGATGAGTGGGCCCACTTTGGAGAAAGTCGCGAATCGAAATTTTGTGAAACGGAGGTGAATTTGGCCTTTTTCTCTATATGCACCGCGCCCAATTCTATATGCACTATGCCACTTTGGAGGCTGTTTTGAGGCACCTGCAGGAGTCCAAATTGTGCCCAAGTGTGCTTGTTAGAAAGCCTGGCATGTCTAATTTCCAACCCAAGTGGAATTTCTAAATTTGGTGCTCATTTGCCCCTCCAAAACTTCATTCTCCCAAGACTGCTTCATGCGTGTCAAAATAGGCGCAGAGAGGTCATTTTTTGAGTGTTTTTGACCTCCTGGAGACTCAAATCATGCCCAAATTTCTTGTTCATGCACAAGTAGTCGTGATTTTCCATGCTAAATCCAAAAATGTAAACCATTTGCAATTTGGAGCTCCCAATCCTAAGCACAGGGAGAAAAAACCTGTGTTGTGACCAAAATTGCCCCAAATTTCTTGAAATTTGGGCTGGAGGTTCTCTAAGAGGTACTATGCTGGGCCACAAAGGCTTTAGCCAAGATTCGAAGCTGATCTTGCTCTTTTTTCCTCTTTTGCCTCTTTGTCGCTTTGCTCAATTTTGCCTTTAAGCTCCTTATCTGAGCCTTTAAACTCATGTTCCGTGCCCTGTAATGACAAACCATCTACCTTAGTATGGTTTTGTCCCTGTCGGCCTTCTCCAGTAGTCTCTCAAGGTGGATGTTGATACGCTCGAGCCAAGACTCACAGTCATTGTTAATTTCTTGCTCCAATGGAGTGAGCTCAATCCTCCTATGCTGGGCAGCTTGGTGATTCTCACAAATGCTTTGCAACTCCATGATCTCATGCTGGTCCTCAAGCTGTTTGTTTCTCTGCTCCAAATACCTCATAATCCATTTGGCCCTCTCCAAATTGAGTGACAAGTCTTGGATCTCCGTTTTCTGCTCCTGGATGGTCATCCTAAGTTTGGCACTCTCCTCATCTGCATCATCATCATGAACGAGGATGAAGTCGACCTCTTGTTCACCTGATGGCCCCTCGTCATGCATGGGCTTCTTGCCCTTGTCCTGTACCTGTGTTTTCGATGTAGGAAACGAGGCCCCTTCCACCCCGGGTGGAGATAACACTCTCTTTGCTGCTGTAAACAAATGTCTACTGCCTCTCTAATAGGTGATGAATACTGGCATAGTAGTGGTCTCATGGCACTCATAATGATGAGAAGGACCACCTATCTCATGTTCCGCCTCTGATAATACCTATGAAGTGCTGAAGAGGTCACGGGAGATGAAGTCCTCGCACGTAATGCCCTGCAATCCCAACTGATGATCCACCAAAATCCGGATAAGAGCAAAGTGATAAACACTGTTAAGTTGCTGCTGAGGGATCTTATGCTGTATGAAGGTGTTCATCCTCTCTATGTTCCTGCAAATGAAAAATGGGAGGTTCATCATCCGTACCCTGGTAAAGTGCATGAGCAACCTGATGTGATAGGCATATAGATGAGAGAACCTCCTCTCACAGCTGAAGTATTTCATGATCAATTTCATGAGTGGAGCATATTCATCCTTCAAATATTTGAATGGAAAGACTCTTGTGAGATGCCTCAAGAAACTGGCCTTAATGTAAGGCTCATAATGTTGCCTATCCACCTTCTGTTTCTTGTGCCACTGTTCTCCAACATTTGGTATGCCGGTTGCTAATGAGATAGTTTCGGGTGTCAATGTGAAGGTGACCCCGGCCAAGATAGAGTGACCTCCATGTAGGTGAAGCACAAAAAGACAGGCCAACTCATGATGAACTCTAACATTAACCACCCTTTGACAAAATTAAAAACATGATAGATGTTGGAAGCATGACATAGAAAGAGGGCATGCCTGCAGTTCTGTGAGGGTGGTTGGCTCATCCCTAACATGTTTGCCACTCTTGTGATGTCTCATCGGAGCATGTTCTTCCAAGGATGAATCACTTTGTGTCTCCATCTCATACTTTGATGAATGCTCAGATGCCATGACTGCTATGTGTACTATACTTGGGCTACCCTTTGATGATGGTGTGAAACTAGGTGTTGTTGTGTTATCTGCCACCAAGGGGAACAATGAAAAAAGGGAATATTAGGAGGGGAATAATATGATGGGAATAGGGGTTATGGGGAGAAATTTTGTTCAGGGATATGTAGGAGGGTTTGGGGATTTGATAGGGTATGGTTTTTGGGGTGTTATGTTGACAAATAAGAGGAGGGGAAAGGGAATAGGGTTTGGTAATATTTTAGGGTAGGGATAATAGGGAAAATTGAGATATGGGGGAAGGGAACAATGGGAAGAAGGGGAAAAATGAGGGGTGAAAACAGAGCCTTGGCACTAACACCAGAATTTTGCAACCCTAGCCACAACGGCTTTGATGTTTTTTAATGGTATGTTTTATGAGTTTTTGTTGCAACTATAAATAGCCATGAACCACCATAACCTTCACAAAAATTTGATGAGCAAGCATGATGTAGACCCTACCTGTCAATTGGAGAGGTTTTAAGATGATTGATTGCAAGTTTGGCACGATTTCGGGCCTTCATGGGTGTGCGCCGCGCAACAAACCCAGTGCGCCGCGCTTTGTGTGTTGCGTCGCGCCCGTATAAACTTTGCACTGTGGGGTGGCTCTGTGTGCGCCGCGCTCTTTATATGCGCTGTGCCCCTCTGTGTGTGCGCCGCATTCTGGAAAACACCTCCAATTTCACTCCAAACACGCACTTTTCTCTCCCAACGACTTTGGAATATTTCTCTATGACCTTGATTTGCACAATGACCTTGTTTGCTTGAAGAAACCTCTATTTAAAGACTTTGAAGTCACGGGTTTAATTTTTTCTTCTTCAAAAACCCATTTTGCTAATGTTTTGTTTTGACACTTTTCACTGACTTAAAGCAACGCTGAATTTCTTTCTTCCCTTTGAATTTTTAGCTAGAATGATGAAATTTTCGGCACTCTTTGCAGGGGTTGTATGACAGGGCATTTGGCCACAGAAACCATGACTGCACCTGAAGAAATCAACTGGCGACTTTTTTTGAAAATTATCACAAATGACACACTGTTTGACTTTTCTTCAAAATAGAGTTTTGAAGAACAGTCGAAGTTTGTCCACATGACAATGAAACTCTTTAAATCATAACTTTGTAAGGGCCTCCCTCTGGCCTGCATGACTTTATTGGACATGTTTGAAGACCAATTTATCTGATCCCTAGACCTAACGACTGAATATGACTCTCGTCCATTAAGGATCGAACATTGACTGTCATGGACCTTAGTGAACCTTGACAAATGATCTGAGCCAACAAGTGCCAAACATGAGGGGAACTGACTAACAAGACCTTTTCTGTCAGATTATGGCATGCCCTTAGCAGAATGCAGCTGAGTGAATGGAGCGGGACCCCTAAAATGAAATGCAGAAAGAGTTTTGATCTCTAACGGAGGACTGACAAGACCGACTCTAACAAAAATGATGCTAACTTATCAACTGGGTTTATCTCAGGTAGATGGGAGGAATTATTGTTATCCTCTCCATCCAAGTTCAATTCCTACATGTGACACGTTGAGCTCATAATGAGTATATTGTTGTATTGGATTAAAGGCTTGATTTTATTGTCTTAGTTCTTAGGTACCATCCTTAAAATAAAGGGAAGTACTCTAGGGTTTTACCCATACTTTGTAGGTTAGAAAAAAAATATAAAAGGAAAAGGATGCTAATCTAACCGTTAACTACAAAGAAGTGGGTCTAAAGATATTGAAATGGATTGGCACTAAGATTCTTAAGGTGACCTCTTTTCATGACCTAATCATTTGTAATAGATGAATCATTAGCTTGAATCTCACCTTATGCATTCCATTCAAGAGAAGGGTAGAAGTGTCATTTAATGTATCATATAATTGATTCCTTTGTTTAAAAAAATTGATAATGTTGAAATAAATGGTGATAAGGAGTGAAACTCTAATAATCACCCCTTCATGATAACTATAAATATAAATATGGCACTTGAGAACATTACTATGCATGGTGTAGTAAGTTGAGTTCTCTTTGGTAATAGAAAATAATTGCATTTTCTCAAGTATTTATAGGAGTTATTTAATGTGACCTGATAGAATTAGTAAGTTAAATATCATGAAATATTAATAAAATAAAGGAAAACATAAGTATTACAATAAAATGGAGACATATAAACTTTTGTAAGAGAGAGCCTAAAAGAGTTTGGGGTAACATCATTGCTAGAAAACCTAAATAATCAAGTAACATTATTGTAAATGATTAAAACTACTACGTTAACAAAGATTGTGTTTCTCCTCAAGTATTTGAAAATGTTTAGGACACTAATCATTATAGTAAGGTTTTCTCAACTAAGGATATAATATTTGCAACTCACTAGTGGAAAATATAAATGCATTGGAGGTACCAAGCCAAAATCAAGCTTGGGAGTTCAATATTGTTATCTTATATTAAGCATGTTTTCAATTAAGTTGTTGAGAAATATTGCCCTAAAACTTGCACTGAAAATTTAATTGTCCTTATTTTCAAATATGGAAACTATAATGACATGTCCGATTATCAAACTATCATCATGATTACCTATCTTTTATAAAAAATAGTTGGCTTGATTTTTGAAAGAAAAATTAATCAACAACTTGAGGAAATAATAAATAGGACAAAGGAAAAGTAGGATTCAATAATCAACATATTACAATTGATCACCTTTCCACCCTAAAATTTATTGCTAATTATTGTATAAATAGAAAATAAGATCTTATCTATCATTTCATTAATTTTAGAAAAATATTCATTGGGGAATTTTGAGGTCTAAAATGGGCCTCCTAAGGAAATAATAAAATAATAGCTAAACCAATAAAATAATATTTATGAATTTGCAAATCACGTTTTGCACCACAATCCATGTAACCATAGTTAAATTCAATTGAAAAGTTGCACCAAAATAAAATTAATGAAAAAATTGTATTGATGGAAGTTGGAAGACCGTAGAGAAAAGAAAGAAAGCTACAACACCAATCTCGCCAAGAAAAACGAGGAGCCAGACAAGTAAAAATTAAGAAAATTGTAGGTCCGATAGACCAATTTGGTCTCAGTGGACGTTAACCATCATCATCATCATCATCATTAAATAAGAATGAGTTTTTGCAAAAAAACAAAAAAATCATTATCATTGAACAACTAATGCATTTGTCCTTTGTACTTAAATAACTTAAAATATATTATAAATATAAATTCATAAATTCTTAATTTTATGATACACTATCATTTTTCTTATTCCAAGAAAAACAACGAACTTTTTATTGCTATAAAAAGTTGCATATACATTCACAGCTCTATTGCTGTTATAACAGTTTTGCCTACGCAAAAAATGGCTCAAAAATATAAAACTTTCCTCTTCCTGAGAAGAGATCGGTTCCCCCAACAAACTGTCATTTGCTCTTTCTGATATCATGAGTCTGTCCTGTTTCCTTTTTTGAGCTTACTGTGTCATGGAAAAAGCGCCCAAAAAATACATATACCTCGCAGCAATAAAACTTTAAAAACAGGATCCTGTTTCAGCTATGTTTTATAAGAACAAAAAACAAAAAAGAGTTTGTTGTTCCGCTATTTCTTGTTATAAATTTTGAGCATATGGAGGCTAGTCCGAAACGAGGCTCTCCCCGTTGATTTCCTCCAATATTCTCCAACTGCACAGAACTTGTTCAATACCGTCTTTAGAAAGTTTGTCTGCCATATCATTTCATTCCCTGTATATATGATGGATGGACAAAAGATTAAAAGAAATTTTCAGGTGCTGAATTTATTCAAGTAAAGGTTGCAAAACATAATTATGACAACTGCTACGACCATTTAACCAGTTGATTACATTTAAGGAGTCTCCAAAAATCTGAACTGTGAGGGTGTTTTTGTGAATCAACCAGCATAAAAGAAACTTGAGTGCTGATAGTTATGCATAGTCATTCGTTCCATTTCCCAGTCCGATTGAAGCTTTTAGAGTGTGGTTGTTGTTTAAGTGGATAACGATGCCTGCACCAGCTTTGTTGTTTTGGGAGGCTCCATCAAAATAAGCCCAGGGTACACCTTCCTTAATTTGCTCCTCTTCCACTTTCCGGGGTTCCTTCTCATCCTCAGAATCCGGGATGTTTGAATATATGGATAAACATTGTACCACAATTGAGACTGCCTCTATTTCTTTCTCCTGGAAAATGTTCCCGTTTCTGGAAATCCAAATGCCCCAACAGATGATAAGAGGCATATTCCTTAATTTCTTATCTGATATTTGGTTCCACCATTTTTGCCAAGCTTCAGCTAAAGACTGCCCTTCCAATTGGATAGATGATTGAATGTACTTGTTCACCTCTGACCATATTTTTTTAATTGATGGACAACCAATGAATAAATGATCCATAGATTCTGAATAATTTTGCATAAAGTACACCTCCCTGGTCCTTGTTTGTGTCTGGCTTGGAGAGTGTCCCAAGTTGGGACTTTCCTTTTTAGGATACACCAAAAAAACAGTTTTGCTTTTGCTGGACATTTTAACTTCCATAACGATTTTGCCCACCACTCCAGATCTCCCCAGCCTCTCTTGGACATGAGAAATTTGTATCCAAATTTTGGAGAATAACTTCCAGAGTCTGCATAAGCCCAAATCAATTGGTCTGATCTGTCCTTTAGCATTACGTTTGATCTGGAAAGTTCTTGATTGAAGGTCTCCCACTCATCCCACCAGCGTGGGTGGATATTCAACTCTTCTCCTGTCTTCCATGCTTGACCCAAATGGATGAAAATCCTATCTTCTCCACCTGGTTTAGATACACAAAACCTTTGGATGCAAGGTGTCTTATCAGACCTAGGGATAGAGCATAATTCTCACTGCAGCCCACCCAGGGATCCCTTCCAATTCGAATATTTTCACCATTTCCAACCTGCCAAGACAGACCTTGTTCAATAATTTTAAAAGCCTCAACCGTCCCTTTCCATATGGTGGACACCTTCCCACCTTTTTTTCGGGATTCCTTATCCAGTGTTCTAATGGGGAAGGATCAATATATTTTATTTTTACAATTTTTGTCCAGAGATTTTCGAGCTTTATGATTCTCCACCCTGATTTTGCTGCCAGGGATGCTGTAAAAGTATTCATATCTTTAATTCCCCACCCTCCCCATTCTTTTGGTCTTGCCAGAAGGACTGATTTTATTAGAGTTAATCTTCTTGCTCTAGAAATCCATCTGAAGCTCCAATGTGAAATTTTGGCTTCTAACTTTGCTACTAACCAGGACCGATCTTGATTTTTGTAGTTGTCAGGTTTCAACCAAAACCCCAGGTATTTGAAAGGGTCCCCCAGTTTTGAAGTCTCTATGGGGAGGGTGGACGAAAGCTGGCTTATCTCCTGCCTATTTAGGCCCTCTGTTATAAGCTAAGATTTCCTATAATTTACTAGCATTCCTGTTGCTTTCATAAACAGCTCAAGGATCTCCTTTATCTTTTTGAATTCAATCAGACTTCCATTACAAAAAAGGAGTATATCATCTACAAATAGGAGATGAGTAATAAAAATGTTTTCCGCCACCTCTAGACCTTTTATTGATCTTTCTCTCTTGGCTTTTAACAATAAATGACTCAATCCTTCAGCCACAAGGAGGAACAACAAAGGGGACAAAGGGCAACCTTTCCTTAGGCCCCTTTTCCATTTGAAAAAAGGAGAGGCAGCCCCATTAATGAGCACCGCGAAAATGACACTGGTGATACATCCCATCATCCAATTGATAAAATCTATTTTAAAACCTAGGTGGGTTAACAACATCCGGATATAGGTCCAGCTGATTCTGTCATAAGCTTTTGACAGATCAATTTTCACCACAGCTCCTTTCTTATTCATCAATTTTACGTTGTGAATTGTCTCCTGGGCCACTCCAATAGCTTCGTGGATTTGTCGACCATCCAGAAACCCAAACTGTTCACTTGAGATACATCTGGATAGGATTGGTTTTAAATGAGCTGCTATAGTTTTTTCTATGATCTTGTAAACACAATTGCATAATGAGATGGGTATGAAATTCTCAAAGGACTCAAGGTCATCTTTTTTTGGAATGAGAGCAATAAATGTAGCGTTGAATGGAGCATATATCTGACCCTTCCTTCTGGATTCCTCCACCACCTCCGTAATTTCAGAGCCTATCTGCTCAAAAAACTGTTGAAAAAAATCTATTGGCCATCCATCAGGGCCAGGGCTTTTGTTTTTTGCCATGGATTTTATTACCTTCTCCACTTCATCCATTGTAACTTCCCCTTGTAAGCCTTCTGCTTCTTCCTCTTCCACATATCGGGGAAAACTTAGAGATGTTCTGATCACTTCCACTAGAGTATTCCCTCTCTGTTATGAAAAGAGACTTTGAAAATGGTCCCTCCCCAAGGTTGAGAGTGATTTGAAAGTATTTGCCTCTCTTCCTTCTTCATCTTTTAATTTCCAGATGGTATTCATAGACCTTCTGCCTTTCGCATAGTTGTGAAAGAATTTTGTGTTTTCATCTCCAGCCAGCAGCCAGATCGCCCTGCTCTTCTGCCTCCATTCCTCTTCTTTGTCCAATAATATTTTGCTTCTCTACTTTTCTAGATTTATAATCCTATCTTTTGTATCCTGTGATTCATATCCGGTTGAGTCAGGATTTTCTAGGACCCCAAGCTCCCTATCAATATTGATTAGAGCTTCATTTTGTTCCTTCTTCCTTCTTTTTGCCCAATCTATTGTGGCCTTCTTCATTCTTTTCAGGTTTTCGATGAACAGGAAAGCCTTGTCTTCCATCGCTTCCCTGTTTGGATGTTGCCAAGTTTCATTGAAGAGCTTCCTGAAAGATTCCTCCTGCATCCAAGCGGCGTTGAATTTAAAAGGGCCTGCAGGCTTTTTTGGGGGCGAGGATAGTTCGAACAAGATAGGGAAGTGATCCGAGTTCCCTCCCTCTCCTATCCACTGTCTAAACATCGGAATTCTGGAAGCAAGATCCTCACTTAAGAGAAATCTATCCAACCTTTTCGCAATCCGACCTTCCCTTGTCCTCCGATTTCTCCAGGTAGGCTTTAGTTTTTGCAAGTTTTCATCAATCAGCTTAAGCGAGGAAAGGGAATTTTGGAAAAAATCTGATAGTGGATCTTCCCTAGCTGAGGGACCCCAGGCTTCTACTCTCCCAATAGAAAAATTCAGGTCTCCTCCTATAACCAAATTTTGATTTTTCAACATGGAGTTGGCCAGGAGGCTATTCCAGAAAGAAACCCTCTCCTTATAGGGGCCATAGATGTTTAAGATGGTTAGAGGGCAATCTAGATCTGGGGATAAGACTCCATCCCCAATCCATTGGAAAATCCCCACGAGTTCAATGGCTTCATTTTCCCTTCTCTAAACCCAACAGCCACACCTCTCGAATGACCATGAGAATCCAAGGCTTGGAACTGCCATCTCGGGAACAGGGAGCCTAAGGATTTCACTACTTCTGTGCTCGATCCTAGAGTTTCCTGCAGCATAATGAAGTTGGTGTTGTACCGCTGCATCAACTCCTTTAAAGCTAGTTTTTTAGGTTTATTGGCTAAACCCCTACAGTTCCATGAGAGGCAGATCATTTTGAAACCTTTTCACAGGGTTTCGCCGCTCTAAGCACCCTAGTTATTGACATTTGCTTCCCATCCTCCATATCATATTTTTCCTTAACCTGTGCTTTTGATAAGAAAGACTTCCGCCCCCTTGCCTTATTTCTAGAGGTCTGAGGGATTTCCATACCTATGCCACCAATCGGATCTACAGCCTCTGTTCTTTTATCAAGGGAGCAGAGATTATAATGGCATTCAGATTTTTGGGCCGGGATTTTGGATTCAGTTATGCTAGTTGAATTTGCTTTCCCATCACAGTTCAGATCAATTTTGGAATAGATTCACTTATAGATTCAATCCCTTCAAGGTCTATAGATGTAAGATTATGCGCGTTTGATATACTGCGTTTTTTATTTTCTATGATTGGAGAAAGCGTAGAAGGAGGGTTAGAGACCAGATGCGTACCCTTCGAGCCTTCCTGGGATTCTTTTGTGGCATCCAGGTCCTCTTTAATTGGTTCTGAGAGGGGGACTTCTACAGCTTCCTGACTGGGAATCTGTATCTGCTCCGAGTCCCTCTGTTCCTCGCTTTGCTCTAGCTCTTTACCGATCTCCATTTGATTCCCCTTAGTCCTGGGAACTATCTCATTAGCTTTAAAATGATTTTCCTTGTCGTTTTCCCTCCGTCTCCTTCTACGACGATATCCTGAGGGGAAATCCCTTGCCAGATGGCCATGCTCATGGCAGCTGTGGCACCTATAAGGTAGGTGCTCATCGTCCAAGAGCTGGTCATAAACTAGGTCTTTATAGTGGATCTTCATATTTCCCGGAAGACCCCCCCCTGGATTGGGCATTACAAGAATCCTAGCCATGGATTTGTCCCTGGTCTCTACAAACGACATGTCCGCCTCCAGGAAAGTGCCCAATGTATTGCCAATCGATCTGAAAACAGAGTCTACCCAAAGAAAGGATGGCAGCCCCGGTGCCCTCACCCAAACTGGAAAGGTATCTACCTTCTCTCGCTGGGCATCAAATAGTGGAGTCCAGCATCTAAACAGCACAGGTCGTTTCCCAAAGGCCCAGTTTCGCTCCAGGACCCAATCCATCATTTCTTTCTTGTCAAATTGTATCATGAACCACCCTTTTTCTAACACCGAGACTTTGAAAGAATCTCCCAAAATCTTTAGCCATTGCTGTTCAGCCCAATTCTGAATAAAATGTACCGAAAAATTCTTCCCTCTTGCTCACCCAACCACTGTATTTTCTGCCACCTCCATTGCTTCCTCAATCTGAACATCTACTCCAAGAATCAGATTTGCTTCTGGGGTTTGCTTTACAACTTTTTGTTTTTTCTGTTTTTCCCTGACTTGAGTTTCCCGTGGATTTCCTTCTCTGTCTTTCGCGGCCTCCACCCTCCCTAAATCTTCTGAATTCCGAGATGGGATATTTTTCCCAACCAATTCCAGATCTAGGGCTTCTGCATTTGTTCTGTCTCCCCCAAGTTCCCCGGATCCTATTCCTTCACCTGCCCCTTTCTCAAGCCCTTCCTTCTCTGGCTGCCATACTGCATTATCACTCGGGACTTTCTTCCTTTCATCCTCCTTTGCCTTACTTCCTTCTACCCCCTGATTTTCCGGAATGTTTCCCCTAGTCCTTGTTAAAGAGGTTCTTGATATGGCCTGAGGACTTCTTCCCCTTGCCTGTCTGAAGTCCTCTTTTAACCCTGGACTTGTGTTTTGCCAAGACCAGTTTTTGGCACGCTGTCCGTAGACAACGTCTACGAGGCCTCCATTACAAAACTAAGCACAAGTTAGGTCGATTTGAGTACTTACATGAGAAGTTGAGAGGTTTTCAGGTTTCTGGGTCTCCTCTGTCAGCCAATTTTGCTTAAGTGAAGTATGGCATACCTTGTCATCCTGGATCCTTCGAGAGTCCAACCCCAGGTTTTCCTTTAGGTCGTCGCCCGCCTAGACATTAAACCCCAGGACCTTCAGATCTGAACTCTCCTTCACAGTCTTGTGCAAGCTACTTTCTCCGAAGAATAGATCCAGGTTCTGGGTTGAAAGCTCCTTACCCCAAGTCGACAAAATGTCTTCCGGTTCAGGGTCCAGCTCAACGGATTCGCCTGGGATTACCATGTTTAACCCTCTTAATTACCTTCTTAATTTTTAACTGCAGAGTCATGATGTGATCTCCTGCGGGTAAATGCCTTGGACTAGGTGGTGATTCCGTCAGATGGTCGCCCGGACAAAACGACAGTGGGTTCCTATAGACTTGGGAACCACCCTTTATTCCCCGGTCCCCTTTCACACTGTTCCCAGTCCTCTGCTCCGGACAGGTGTCTGTGCCTGTTTCCTTGACTCGTTATCCTATTTGCCCGCTGGCGGCTCCTCCTTCCTCGCGTACCCAGTCTTCCCCGATCCCCTTAAGCCTTTGGCCCTTTCGGCCACAGGCTTCGCTCCTGCGACCGATCGCTAAAGCCTGCGGTCTCCATCCTCCCTCTTATGATATACTATCAATTAGAATATATAATAACATGTAATCAATATAAATCGGTAATTAACATGTAATTAATTAATATACTATATAAAAGTCAAATAATATAATATAATAAATGTAATATATTATTTTATGTATTAATTTATAAACTTGTTACAGTTGTCATAAAATTGTGTAAGAGTTTATCAAATAATTTATAAAAATTAAAGATCTATTTTTTGTTTCGGACGTAATAACTTGAAATTAAGCAGAATTTTTAAGATCCATAAATCATAGAAAAATAATATACATTTTTTCTTTAATTTTAATATGCTTGTATTGCTATTAATATTATAATAATATTATTCATAGATTTGATTTATCCTAAAATTACAAGGTCACATCTTTATTTATTTTGATTTCACATGTATAATATATATGTATAAATATTACTTATAATTAATTTGAAATTGTAATATTAAATAAAATGAGATGAATATATAATTTAAAAATAAATGTATGAAAAATTACAATTATAATATTTATTAAAAAATGTGTATATACATGAAGATTGTATAGAGATATGCATTGTTTCTTTCTAAAAATATGAAACGACAATAATAATAATTCATTCAAAAAGTGTGAAATGACAGTATTATTATGAATATTTTACTTTATGAATTTAAAAGTACTTACAACACTACAATGGTTAACCATGAGCTTTTATCCACCATTGAGAATGTGATAGGTAAGTACCTTTAACTCAAGCAATGGCGCCTCAACCATTGGGGATGATGTCATCCCCTAAAATGTGATTTGTTCTCATAAAGTGAATTTTGATTGTAGATTTTTCTTAGGAGGCCCATTTTAGATCTCAAAATTCCCCTGATAGTAATGTTGTGCATGGAAGGAAGCTATTGAAAATAATGGAAGAACTTGGTATCCCTCCTAAAATGTATAATATTGTGATTAAGTTATATGAAGATGTTCTTGCTAAGATACAATGTAGTAAAGTGATTTGTAAACTATAATGGATATTCCATTAGAACAATTTGTCACAACACATTTGATAAAATTACTAAAATATTTATTGTTAATTTCCCTTGGGATTCTAGATTCTTTAATTAGATTATTTTCTACTTAATTAATTTAATTTGTTGAAATGTGAGAAATAGCAAACAGAAAGAAATATACACAATAGACACAAATACTTTCCATGGGAAACCATTATGAGACAAAACCCAACTAGAAGATGAGGATGCTTTGCTCTCTTTTCTCTGCTACAGAAAATGTGCAAGTAAAAAGGAGGAGGTACGCTTTATGGAGTTACTTGAGATATGTGGCTTATAAGGTTGCTACATAACATTAACCCCCTATGTTATGCTCTCTAATCCCACTCCTAGATGGTTTTCTCAATTGTGGAACAAAATATAATTGCATAGAACAAAATCCATACTCTTCCCAGTGACCCAATGCATAACATACCTTGATAGAAAACTAGGAGTTAAGGTTTGACTCACTCAACCCTCAACTAGAGTTACACATTTGAACCTTATTCTTCATTGCCCACATATGTCTAGCCCCATATGTATGAGTAACTTTTGCATACAAAATTTGATTGACGTGATTCTTGCATTCTTGGAAAGGTGTTTGAGTGTAGAACAAAATACCTAGGTCCTATGTTAAATTGAGAATGTTTCTAACCGAAAAAATGTCATTTAATGCCTCAAAATGGTCCCAAAAATTGATAAACCATAGTTCTCCAAATTGGGACCGTCGATAAAAATGACCTTTGCCGATTGATCTCCCTCATTTTTCCACTCTTAAAATGAAAAACATAATATAATGATCCCAATCTAGATTCAAAACGAGTTGCCAATGGATGTTAATTGTAATATTGGTATCAAGCAAGGGTATCCTCTTTTTCGTATCCCTTTAGGAATCTATATTTTTAAAATTGAGCAGTACTTAGAAGATGAGGGATGAATTGATATTGAAATGGATACAATAATTGTCTTCCTTGTTTTATATAATGACAACAAGGATAGGGTTGATGTAGCCAACAAATAGAATGGTTTCTAAAATGGAAATACCTCATAGGGTACCTAATTCAAATTCCATCCTTTGGTTCATTAGATTACTCTATTACTTAGCATCCTAATGTATGAAGAGTAACTTGTGGTCATTTTCACTTCAATAACATGAAAATATAATCTACAACTGAGCAACTTGTAACGATTAAGATGTCCAAAAACACACTTGCAGGGGGAGTCCTACTCAAAGGAAATGCCTACGATTTTAGCCTTATGATAAAAGGATAGAGTCCTATCAAATATTTGAAATGGCATGGGGAAATATTAGACCTACCTCCCAACCATCTCATGAAATCATCTTAACCCATATAAAACTTAATACTTTCATAGATATTTATTACTTTCACTAAATTAAAATATTTCATATCTAACATTCCTCTTTGAATTCTCTCTCCTAAAATTTGTTTCATTCTCTCTTCCATAGTATAAATGTAATTCCTATTTAATGAGACTCCCTATTTATGTCAAAATAAAATAATAAAATAAACATTATATCCCAATGATAAAAATGTATCCTTTATCTCTTTAAACTCGTGTCACTTAAAATTTCTAAACAAGTGAAGTTTTTAAACTCTTTTAGACTCTTCAAGATCCCTAATTCTTCACCTCTCTTTGGAAGACAAGGAGGCATTAAGGCAAGAATGTGCCCTCATATTGAGAAAGACTAAACCTCATAGGAGTAATTTAAACAAAGATGAACAAATTGCTCTTAAATCCCTTTGGAATAATGATAAAATTGTGGTTCTTAAGGCAGATAAGGGAGGGGAAAATGTTGTTCTGGACAAGGCGGCTTATATTTGTAAAATGAATGAGCATCTTAATTGTGGCAGTTATAAGAAGCTAAACTCTAATCCCATTCCTAAGGTCATAAAAGAGGTCAAGAAGGCAATTTTAGAGTACAGTCTTGATGACAAATTAAAGAAAATATTAACTCCTTTTTGTGAAAATATCCCTAGAATCTATGGGTTACTGGAGATCCACAAGGAAGGGGTTCCTCTTAGACCAATTGTTAATACCATTGGATCCCCAACCTATGAATTAGAAAAATATGTTGCCAAGATCTTGAAACCTCTTGTTGGAAATGTTGATTCTTTTATTAAGGACTCCAATGATTTTGTTAATCTTATAAAAAATGAGAGGGTGGATGAAGATGACATCCTGGTAAGATTTGGCGTCGTGTCCTTATTTACCATGATTCCCTTAGATGAAGCTATTCAAGTTATTAAGGAAGTTGTGGATCCAGAAACTGTAAAACTTGCTGAGATTTGTTTGCGTTCAACTTTTTTCAATTTGCAGGGAAGTTATTATGAGAAGAAATCTAGAGTGGCCATGGGATCACCTCTCTCACCATTTGTGGCTAACTTATACATGGAATACTTTGAGAAGAAGGCTCTTGAATCTTATCCTTTGAAGTCAGCTTGGTGGAAGTGATTCATTGATGATACCAACATTAAATGGTCTCGTGGGAAGACAAAGCTTGATAAATTTTTTAGACACCTTAATTCCATTCATCCTAAAATAAAATTTATAATGGAGCTTGAGGACAACAAGAGCATTCCATTTTTAGACGTCGTTATTACTAGAAAGGAGGATGGTTCTTTGGGTCATAAAGTAATCAGGAAGACAACTCACATAGAGAGCTACCTCCACGCTGAATCTTATCATCATCCTTCTCAAAAGTTTGGTGTACTTAACACTCTTTCTGTTAGAGCCCTTAGGATATCTGACTCTGAGCATATTGATGAAGAGAAGAAGGAATTAACTTCAGTATTTAAAAGTATAGGCTATAAGTAAAATGAAATTAAAAAAGCTATAAAAAGAGTTGAAAGGAGGGTTTTATCCCAAGAACCTAAAGCTCATTCTCAATGTGGTAGAGTTTTCATACCATACATTCAGGGGGTAATTGATAATATTTCTAGGATCTTGGGGAAGAAAGATATATTCACTCAATTTGCAGCACCTGGAACAATTAGACAGGGTATGAGGTATGTTAAAGATAATATTGATCACAACAACTCAAGCCTAAAGTGTATAAAATTGATTGTTCATGTGGCAAGAGTTAGATTGGGGAGACATGGTACTCACTACAAAGAAGGCTGAAAGAACACAGAGCCGACATTAAAAATGGAAGATCTCGCACTTCAACCCTTGCAGGACATTCATAAAAAACAAAGCACCATGTTTTTTTGTAGAATGCCACGATTATCGCAAGAGAAGAACATTATCAAAGAAGGAAAATTAGGGAGGCTCTTGAGATTATGAAGCATCCCCAAAATCTCAATAGGGACAATGTGATCAAGATCAGTGGAAGTTGGCTTCCTTTAATAAGGCAGGTTAGGTCCTCCAATTCGTCTCAGGTATTGTTTTCTTTCCCTTTATTTTTATTTTTAATAAAATAAAATTGGTCATCTATCTAATCTTTTATTATAAATGAATAAAAAACTTATTAATAAATTAACTTGATTATTTATAATAATAATAATTTATTTATATAACAGTTATTAATATTATTTCATTTAAATATTTCTATTAATAATCATTAACTTTATGTTAATTAATTTTAATTCCCTATAAATTTATTTATTTCATAATTGATAAGTAATACAATACTTAATTAATTTTTATTTTTATTAATATTTATAATAATAATCTCTCTCAATTATTAATAATTATTTGGTTTTAAAAATAATCATTATATTATTATTATAAATAATACTTACTATTATTATTATTATTACATAATTTAGGATTAATTATTTTCTTTATAATTATTTGATATGGTTGAAATGAATAATCATTTATTATTATGAGCCATGGTTCAGTTCTATGGACACCTTTTTTTTCGGAGTTTTTATTATTATTTTATTTATAATAATAATTAATTAGTTAATGATTTGTTTATAACAATAATTTAAATTATTATAAATAAATAATTAGCATTATTAATTATTATTTATAAATATAAAATATAAAAATAATATTTTTTTTTCTCAGTAAAGACTAATTCTATTAAGGGAAAATCAAAATAATGTTACAAGGAGGTTGAAGCTTTAGGCAAGAGCATCTGAGAGCCTTCAACGCAACAAAACTGTCCCAAGTATGGGAGGACCAGTTACAGTAAGCAAAGAGCCAAGCATAGGAACCTGAATACAACGATAAGACCATATTGAGAAGTTGGGAAAACCCCCTTTGAAACTGTCGAGACCAGAAACAAGAGACAGAGATACTATCTATTATAGACATTTTTGGGCACTTCAACCCCAATGATAAATGTCTATAAACTAAGGGCTCCTAAGTCCCTAAAAGTGTTGCTTCACTACCTAAAGGAATAAGGTCAGCTAATTACATCATCTCCCAGAAGTTCTCCACTAAAAACTGCTCAGAAATGGTCAAAACTGGACCATATTGAATACCTAGTGCAGAGGGTGTGATGCATATCACCTTCCCAGTGTAAAGAGTGCGATGCATACTGAATGGCCCCTCTGTAGGGTGCAATGGGCGAGAATGGACAAATGGCAGAGACAGTTTGCAAGGTGGAAGATCATGAAATCTTCCAGAAGCTTCCCCTCTGACACTTGCCTCTCTGTTTTCGACCAGGGATGAGTAAGAGATCATCAGTCTCCAAGTGGAATCAAGAACTATCAGAGAAATGAGACTAATCAAGACCCCAGAAGATGACTCACCCCCCTACAATCATCTATATATGGATCCCTCATCACAGAGATCCAGAGG
>APFE031671345.1:170877-195369 GCA_000404065.3 Pinus taeda | reverse complement strand
TGACCTTGTTTGCTTGAAGAAACCTCTATTTAAAGACTTTGAAGTCACGGGTTTAATTTTTTCTTCTTCAAAAACCCATTTTGCTAATGTTTTGTTTTGACACTTTTCACTGACTTAAAGCAACGCTGAATTTCTTTCTTCCCTTTGAATTTTTAGCTAGAATGATGAAATTTTCGGCACTCTTTGCAGGGGTTGTATGACAGGGCATTTGGCCACAGAAACCATGACTGCACCTGAAGAAATCAACTGGCGACTTTTTTTGAAAATTATCACAAATGACACACTGTTTGACTTTTCTTCAAAATAGAGTTTTGAAGAACAGTCGAAGTTTGTCCACATGACAATGAAACTCTTTAAATCATAACTTTGTAAGGGCCTCCCTCTGGCCTGCATGACTTTATTGGACATGTTTGAAGACCAATTTATCTGATCCCTAGACCTAACGACTGAATATGACTCTCGTCCATTAAGGATCGAACATTGACTGTCATGGACCTTAGTGAACCTTGACAAATGATCTGAGCCAACAAGTGCCAAACATGAGGGGAACTGACTAACAAGACCTTTTCTGTCAGATTATGGCATGCCCTTAGCAGAATGCAGCTGAGTGAATGGAGCGGGACCCCTAAAATGAAATGCAGAAAGAGTTTTGATCTCTAACGGAGGACTGACAAGACCGACTCTAACAAAAATGATGCTAACTTATCAACTGGGTTTATCTCAGGTAGATGGGAGGAATTATTGTTATCCTCTCCATCCAAGTTCAATTCCTACATGTGACACGTTGAGCTCATAATGAGTATATTGTTGTATTGGATTAAAGGCTTGATTTTATTGTCTTAGTTCTTAGGTACCATCCTTAAAATAAAGGGAAGTACTCTAGGGTTTTACCCATACTTTGTAGGTTAGAAAAAAAATATAAAAGGAAAAGGATGCTAATCTAACCGTTAACTACAAAGAAGTGGGTCTAAAGATATTGAAATGGATTGGCACTAAGATTCTTAAGGTGACCTCTTTTCATGACCTAATCATTTGTAATAGATGAATCATTAGCTTGAATCTCACCTTATGCATTCCATTCAAGAGAAGGGTAGAAGTGTCATTTAATGTATCATATAATTGATTCCTTTGTTTAAAAAAATTGATAATGTTGAAATAAATGGTGATAAGGAGTGAAACTCTAATAATCACCCCTTCATGATAACTATAAATATAAATATGGCACTTGAGAACATTACTATGCATGGTGTAGTAAGTTGAGTTCTCTTTGGTAATAGAAAATAATTGCATTTTCTCAAGTATTTATAGGAGTTATTTAATGTGACCTGATAGAATTAGTAAGTTAAATATCATGAAATATTAATAAAATAAAGGAAAACATAAGTATTACAATAAAATGGAGACATATAAACTTTTGTAAGAGAGAGCCTAAAAGAGTTTGGGGTAACATCATTGCTAGAAAACCTAAATAATCAAGTAACATTATTGTAAATGATTAAAACTACTACGTTAACAAAGATTGTGTTTCTCCTCAAGTATTTGAAAATGTTTAGGACACTAATCATTATAGTAAGGTTTTCTCAACTAAGGATATAATATTTGCAACTCACTAGTGGAAAATATAAATGCATTGGAGGTACCAAGCCAAAATCAAGCTTGGGAGTTCAATATTGTTATCTTATATTAAGCATGTTTTCAATTAAGTTGTTGAGAAATATTGCCCTAAAACTTGCACTGAAAATTTAATTGTCCTTATTTTCAAATATGGAAACTATAATGACATGTCCGATTATCAAACTATCATCATGATTACCTATCTTTTATAAAAAATAGTTGGCTTGATTTTTGAAAGAAAAATTAATCAACAACTTGAGGAAATAATAAATAGGACAAAGGAAAAGTAGGATTCAATAATCAACATATTACAATTGATCACCTTTCCACCCTAAAATTTATTGCTAATTATTGTATAAATAGAAAATAAGATCTTATCTATCATTTCATTAATTTTAGAAAAATATTCATTGGGGAATTTTGAGGTCTAAAATGGGCCTCCTAAGGAAATAATAAAATAATAGCTAAACCAATAAAATAATATTTATGAATTTGCAAATCACGTTTTGCACCACAATCCATGTAACCATAGTTAAATTCAATTGAAAAGTTGCACCAAAATAAAATTAATGAAAAAATTGTATTGATGTGCCTATAAATAAGAAGAGTTTTTGCGAAAAAAAAATAAAATCATTCATTTGACAACTAATGCATTTGTCCTTTTGTACTTAAATAACTTTACAATATATTATTAATATTAATTCATAATTCTTAATTTTATAATATCATCAATTAAAATATATAACAAACATGTAATTAATATAATAACATGTAATTAATTAATATACTATATAAAAGTCAAATAATATAATATAATAAATGTAATATATTATTTTATGTATTAATTTATAAACTTGTTACAGTTGTCATAAAATTGTGTAAGAGTTTATCAAATAATTTATAAAAATTAAAGATCTATTTTTTGTTTCGGACGTAATAACTTGAAATTAAGCAGAATTTTTAAGATCCATAAATCATAGAAAAATAATATACATTTTTTCTTTAATTTTAATATGCTTGTATTGCTATTAATATTATAATAATATTATTCATAGATTTGATTTATCCTAAAATTACAAGGTCACATCTTTATTTATTTTGATTTCACGTGTATACTATATATGTATATGATATTATCTTATAATTAAATTTGAAATTGGTAAATATTAAATAAAATGAGATGAATATATAGTTTAAAAATAAATGTATGAAAATATACAAATATAATATTTATTAAAAAATGTGTATATACATGAAGATTGTATAGAGATATGCATTGTTTCTTTCTAAAAATATGAAACGACAATAATAATAATTCATTCAAAAAGTGTGAAATGACAGTATTATTATGAATATTTTACTTTATGAATTTAAAAGTACTTACAACACTACAATGGTTAACCATGAGCTTTTATCCACCATTGAGAATGTGATAGGTAAGTACCTTTAACTCAAGCAATGGCGCCTCAACCATTGGGGATGATGTCATCCCCTAAAATGTGATTTGTTCTCATAAAGTGAATTTTGATTGTAGATTTTTCTTAGGAGGCCCATTTTAGATCTCAAAATTCCCCTGATAGTAATGTTGTGCATGGAAGGAAGCTATTGAAAATAATGGAAGAACTTGGTATCCCTCCTAAAATGTATAATATTGTGATTAAGTTATATGAAGATGTTCTTGCTAAGATACAATGTAGTAAAGTGATTTGTAAACTATAATGGATATTCCATTAGAACAATTTGTCACAACACATTTGATAAAATTACTAAAATATTTATTGTTAATTTCCCTTGGGATTCTAGATTCTTTAATTAGATTATTTTCTACTTAATTAATTTAATTTGTTGAAATGTGAGAAATAGCAAACAGAAAGAAATATACACAATAGACACAAATACTTTCCATGGGAAACCATTATGAGACAAAACCCAACTAGAAGATGAGGATGCTTTGCTCTCTTTTCTCTGCTACAGAAAATGTGCAAGTAAAAAGGAGGAGGTACGCTTTATGGAGTTACTTGAGATATGTGGCTTATAAGGTTGCTACATAACATTAACCCCCTATGTTATGCTCTCTAATCCCACTCCTAGATGGTTTTCTCAATTGTGGAACAAAATATAATTGCATAGAACAAAATCCATACTCTTCCCAGTGACCCAATGCATAACATACCTTGATAGAAAACTAGGAGTTAAGGTTTGACTCACTCAACCCTCAACTAGAGTTACACATTTGAACCTTATTCTTCATTGCCCACATATGTCTAGCCCCATATGTATGAGTAACTTTTGCATACAAAATTTGATTGACGTGATTCTTGCATTCTTGGAAAGGTGTTTGAGTGTAGAACAAAATACCTAGGTCCTATGTTAAATTGAGAATGTTTCTAACCGAAAAAATGTCATTTAATGCCTCAAAATGGTCCCAAAAATTGATAAACCATAGTTCTCCAAATTGGGACCCGTCGATAAAAATGACCTTGCGATTGATCCCTCCATTTTTCCACTCTTAAATGAAAAACATATATAATGATCCAATCATAGATCAAACGAGTTGCCAATGGATGTTAATTGTAATATTGGTATCAAGCAAGGGTATCCTCTTTTTCGTATCCCTTTAGGAATCTATATTTTTAAAATTGAGCAGTACTTAGAAGATGAGGGATGAATTGATATTGAAATGGATACAATAATTGTCTTCCTTGTTTTATATAATGACAACAAGGATAGGGTTGATGTAGCCAACAAATAGAATGGTTTCTAAAATGGAAATACCTCATAGGGTACCTAATTCAAATTCCATCCTTTGGTTCATTAGATTACTCTATTACTTAGCATCCTAATGTATGAAGAGTAACTTGTGGTCATTTTCACTTCAATAACATGAAAATATAATCTACAACTGAGCAACTTGTAACGATTAAGATGTCCAAAAACACACTTGCAGGGGGAGTCCTACTCAAAGGAAATGCCTACGATTTTAGCCTTATGATAAAAGGATAGAGTCCTATCAAATATTTGAAATGGCATGGGGAAATATTAGACCTACCTCCCAACCATCTCATGAAATCATCTTAACCCATATAAAACTTAATACTTTCATAGATATTTATTACTTTCACTAAATTAAAATATTTCATATCTAACATTCCTCTTTGAATTCTCTCTCCTAAAATTTGTTTCATTCTCTCTTCCATAGTATAAATGTAATTCCTATTTAATGAGACTCCCTATTTATGTCAAAATAAAATAATAAAATAAACATTATATCCCAATGATAAAAATGTATCCTTTATCTCTTTAAACTCGTGTCACTTAAAATTTCTAAACAAGTGAAGTTTTTAAACTCTTTTAGACTCTTCAAGATCCCTAATTCTTCACCTCTCTTTGGAAGACAAGGAGGCATTAAGGCAAGAATGTGCCCTCATATTGAGAAAGACTAAACCTCATAGGAGTAATTTAAACAAAGATGAACAAATTGCTCTTAAATCCCTTTGGAATAATGATAAAATTGTGGTTCTTAAGGCAGATAAGGGAGGGGAAAATGTTGTTCTGGACAAGGCGGCTTATATTTGTAAAATGAATGAGCATCTTAATTGTGGCAGTTATAAGAAGCTAAACTCTAATCCCATTCCTAAGGTCATAAAAGAGGTCAAGAAGGCAATTTTAGAGTACAGTCTTGATGACAAATTAAAGAAAATATTAACTCCTTTTTGTGAAAATATCCCTAGAATCTATGGGTTACTGGAGATCCACAAGGAAGGGGTTCCTCTTAGACCAATTGTTAATACCATTGGATCCCCAACCTATGAATTAGAAAAATATGTTGCCAAGATCTTGAAACCTCTTGTTGGAAATGTTGATTCTTTTATTAAGGACTCCAATGATTTTGTTAATCTTATAAAAAATGAGAGGGTGGATGAAGATGACATCCTGGTAAGATTTGGCGTCGTGTCCTTATTTACCATGATTCCCTTAGATGAAGCTATTCAAGTTATTAAGGAAGTTGTGGATCCAGAAACTGTAAAACTTGCTGAGATTTGTTTGCGTTCAACTTTTTTCAATTTGCAGGGAAGTTATTATGAGAAGAAATCTAGAGTGGCCATGGGATCACCTCTCTCACCATTTGTGGCTAACTTATACATGGAATACTTTGAGAAGAAGGCTCTTGAATCTTATCCTTTGAAGTCAGCTTGGTGGAAGTGATTCATTGATGATACCAACATTAAATGGTCTCGTGGGAAGACAAAGCTTGATAAATTTTTTAGACACCTTAATTCCATTCATCCTAAAATAAAATTTATAATGGAGCTTGAGGACAACAAGAGCATTCCATTTTTAGACGTCGTTATTACTAGAAAGGAGGATGGTTCTTTGGGTCATAAAGTAATCAGGAAGACAACTCACATAGAGAGCTACCTCCACGCTGAATCTTATCATCATCCTTCTCAAAAGTTTGGTGTACTTAACACTCTTTCTGTTAGAGCCCTTAGGATATCTGACTCTGAGCATATTGATGAAGAGAAGAAGGAATTAACTTCAGTATTTAAAAGTATAGGCTATAAGTAAAATGAAATTAAAAAAGCTATAAAAAGAGTTGAAAGGAGGGTTTTATCCCAAGAACCTAAAGCTCATTCTCAATGTGGTAGAGTTTTCATACCATACATTCAGGGGGTAATTGATAATATTTCTAGGATCTTGGGGAAGAAAGATATATTCACTCAATTTGCAGCACCTGGAACAATTAGACAGGGTATGAGGTATGTTAAAGATAATATTGATCACAACAACTCAAGCCTAAAGTGTATAAAATTGATTGTTCATGTGGCAAGAGTTAGATTGGGGAGACATGGTACTCACTACAAAGAAGGCTGAAAGAACACAGAGCCGACATTAAAAATGGAAGATCTCGCACTTCAACCCTTGCAGGACATTCATAAAAAACAAAGCACCATGTTTTTTTGTAGAATGCCACGATTATCGCAAGAGAAGAACATTATCAAAGAAGGAAAATTAGGGAGGCTCTTGAGATTATGAAGCATCCCCAAAATCTCAATAGGGACAATGTGATCAAGATCAGTGGAAGTTGGCTTCCTTTAATAAGGCAGGTTAGGTCCTCCAATTCGTCTCAGGTATTGTTTTCTTTCCCTTTATTTTTATTTTTAATAAAATAAAATTGGTCATCTATCTAATCTTTTATTATAAATGAATAAACAATTATTATTAAATAACTTGATATTTTATAATAATAATAATTATTTATATAACAGTTATTAATATTATTTCTTTTAAATATTTATTAATAATCATTAATTATTAATTATTTTATTCTATAAATTTATTTATTTCATAATTATAAGTAATACAATATTAATTAATTTTTATTTTATTTAATATTTATAATAATAATTAATTATTTAATTAATTGTTTTTAAATAATCATTATATTATTATTATAATAATACTTACTATTAATTATTATTTTATACATAATTTAGGATTATTATTTCTTAATTAATTATTTGATTGGTTGAATGAATAATCATTTATTATTTATGAGCCATGGTTCATTCTTAGTTTTTATTTATTATTTTATTTATAATAATAATTAATTAGTTAATGATTTGTTTTATAACAATAATTTAATTATTATAAATAAATAATTAGCATTATTAATTATTATTTATTAAATATAAATATAAAAATAATATTTTTTTTTCTCAGTAAAGACTAATTCTATTAAGGGAAAATCAAAATAATGTTACAAGGAGGTTGAAGCTTTAGGCAAGAGCATCTGAGAGCCTTCAACGCAACAAAACTGTCCCAAGTATGGGAGGACCAGTTACAGTAAGCAAAGAGCCAAGCATAGGAACCTGAATACAACGATAAGACCATATTGAGAAGTTGGGAAAACCCCCTTTGAAACTGTCGAGACCAGAAACAAGAGACAGAGATACTATCTATTATAGACATTTTTGGGCACTTCAACCCCAATGATAAATGTCTATAAACTAAGGGCTCCTAAGTCCCTAAAAGTGTTGCTTCACTACCTAAAGGAATAAGGTCAGCTAATTACATCATCTCCCAGAAGTTCTCCACTAAAAACTGCTCAGAAATGGTCAAAACTGGACCATATTGAATACCTAGTGCAGAGGGTGTGATGCATATCACCTTCCCAGTGTAAAGAGTGCGATGCATACTGAATGGCCCCTCTGTAGGGTGCAATGGGCGAGAATGGACAAATGGCAGAGACAGTTTGCAAGGTGGAAGATCATGAAATCTTCCAGAAGCTTCCCCTCTGACACTTGCCACTCCATTTTGGACCAGGGATGAGTAAGAGATCATCATTCTCCAAGTGGAAGCAGGAACTATTAGAGAGAAGAAACTAATCAAGATCCCAGAAGATGACTCACCTCTCTGTAATCATCTATATATGGATCCCTCATCAAAGAGATCCAGAGGCTGGAATTTTGTATCTTATAGAGAAGTGTTGTTGGTTTTCTGGTGTACATTCATAGTGTTGGGTGATCTAAGCTTTGCTTGAGGTGAAGAAGGGCTTCTTGGCTGGAGGATGATGCTGGGTCAGAGCTCTTGGTTGTAATCCTCTTGCTATTTTTGATCTTAATAAAGCTATTCAAGTTTTCCTCCATACTCTTGTATGTTTGATTATATATGCATTGGTGTGGTTAATACATATCTAGTCCTGTGTTATTTATGAATATAGATCTCTGTTCTTCGATAGTATTATGCTGCTTTGATTCCATAGGTGCTCTTTGAAGCTGGGAAAACGAAGAAGAAGCGGCAAAGATCTATCAGGAAGGAGAGGAATCAAGTAAGGAGCCAAGCGCAAGACTAAGGTTAGTGTCCTTTGTTCCACTCTTATCTATTTTCATAAAGGAAAACGAAAGTAGTCTTTACTTGTTTGTTTCTAAGATAGCTACCAGTCTTATTGGGAATAGCAGCTCCGAGTGGACACTATTCCAGGTAACACTATCCATATCTGCAAAAGAGTTACAAACTACCACCCCACCGAGACAAAAAACCAAGCTGCTGAGCCACAGAGGCAACACCAGAACCAAAAACCCAGAACTGCTTGAATTCAACCAAAAGAGCCATTAGAAAAATTTCGGGAGGACACAAAAGGGCGCAAGTGGCATCACATTACCACTTCCTGGTCCGGATTCTCCTCAACAATAGGGCATGCGTTGCCATCCCAGGTTTCTTCCTCCCTAGCCACGTCACCAGCTCCACTGTCACCAGGAGGAACCCACGAAGGATGAGTGCCGTTGGAACTACCTACAATGGCCATCGAGACAGAGGCCCCATGAAAGCTGCCACCTGGTGGCTAGGTGTTGCCAGGAGAACCACCCTCGTATGCTGCTCACCACGTCCTTCCACCTTACCTTCTTCTGCCAAATTCTGCTCAGTGCCATGACTGCTCGCTAATCTGTGACCACCCTGAGAACGCTCAGTCGAAGTGCACGTTGTGGCTTGAGGCTGAGCCTCTTCTTCAAAAAAGATGATAGTAATATTGGCCATGATAATGGGCCTGTTTAGACTACTCTGAAACTTAAAATGAGTAGTTTGAAAAGCATTATGCGAGAAAGGTCAGCGGGAAGGGCTAAGAGGAGGTGGATTCACCTGAGAAGAAGGCTGGGAAGCAGGGGACGAAGGTTGATCAATAGAATGAGCAGTCTGAGGCTGCCCACGACCACCATGGCTCCCTCCATGGTGGCTTCGCATGTGTTGGCGGACCATTGCAAGGCAGCAGATGGGAAGCTCAGAAGAACAGGTTTGTTTGGAGGGGAGATGAGGCAGCACAAAAAGATTTCGAGCAAAGTTCATAGAACAGGCCTAAGAGTGGAAAGAGGGAAGTGCAATTCCAACATCCAGAGCTCCCAAGAGTGACCTACTAATGGCTGAAACTGACCTGCTACAGAGAATTGTTGCATGGAGTGGGCAAAGGCAAGAGCACAGGGAGCAAACAATGGAATGGAAAGCTTAATTCGCCCTAATTATATCAGCCATAGCCTTGCCTCGGGCGGAGTGAGCACTTAAGTCAATCTTTATATAGAATCGCTCTCACCTTATGTGAGCCAGCTTGAGCTATATTTGAGCGTGGAGAGTTGCGCTGTCCTGCAGCTGGCAGGGCCGAGTGTCGGCACCATAGATTAATTCCATAATGAACATTTAATTCACCCGCATCTGGGTGCTCGTATCCTTCCTGTTTCATTTCATTCTTCACAAGGTTTTGGTAATCCATGAGTTGGGTTTCAGAGGCCAATTTGGAAATTGATCATGTGTGAAGATCCAATCCACATTCAACTCCAAGGTTAGCAAGTAAGTCAGCTACTTTATTTCCTTCCCGGCGGATGTGCTTAAGAGTAATCGCCCTGTGAGAGGAAAGCCAGTATTCAATGAGCTCAAGCCTCTTCGCCATTCTCCAACTATTGCTCACTTTGCTTGAGGGAGTGCCTTGCATGATTTTGGAGACCACATTTATGATGATCTGAGAATCGCCTTCTATGATAAGCGGAAAGAATCCCTTATTTTGAGCTAGAATGAGACCTTGCCAAAGACCTTCCAATTCAATCAAATTATTGGTATCCCATATTTTTGATCCTAGGAGGGATAGAAGAGGAGCACCCTTATCGTCTCTAAATATCCCTCCAAATCCAGAATTACCTGGATTACCTTTCAAGGCTCCATCGAAGTTTAGCTAGAACATATGCTTGGGAGGGGGGAGCCACTTTTCAAGTGAATGACTCAACGAAGGCGTTTCTCCTTTGGAGATATGTTCTTGATTCCACTGAAGGTTCCAATTAGCCCAGATATTTTGTTCTTGGGGGAGAGAAGGAAGGTCCTCTTGATCCCAGGTATGGAGAGAAATTGTTTCCTTGATATTTTGGCAGATAATTTTCCAAAGATTGTCCAGAGGTGCAGAATGATCCTTGAAGATTCTGCGATTTCTTTCCTTCCATATGGCCCACATGAGGAAGCCCAGAATGAGCTTCCATAAGAAATTTAAAATCTTTCTTTGATAAGGATTCCGATCCCAATTGCGAATTGTGGCGATGATATCTCCATGTATTCTTCCTTCCTTTTGGCATCGGAAACAGACCTTTTCCCAGAGCTTGTGCGCAATATGACAGGAGTGCATGAGATGCTTTATGGATTCCTCCTCTTCTCTGCAGTTAGGGCATATTGAGGGCCCATGATAGTTCCTCTTCCTGAGATTTTCCCATGTGAGGGTTTTGTTTTGACATAAGAGCCAGAGAAAGGTGGAGATTTTCGGCCAGTTGGTAGGGTCCCAGACTTTTCTCCAGAGAGGGTCTCTAACCATATGTTCCTTGATAATGATATTATAAGCCTATCTTGTAGTAAAGGTGCCTTTTTCTTCATATCCCCATCTAAGTATATCCATTTCATCAGAGAGTTGTATTCTCCTTTTCATTAATTCTGTGTCAAGAGTTTGTTGAACTTGTGCTGTTCCCTGTCTTAGAATTTGATCCGCTTTGATCCATTTCCGATAACCTTGTGTAGAAGAGGGATTCCAAAAGTTTTTAACCTTGTCATATGTATGCATATCCTGCTCTGGAAATTGCAAATGAGAAATTAGGTCTTTTAACTTGGGCATCTGCTTCAAGGAATCTTCCGAAAACCTTGTTGTGTTTCCGTTCTTAACTTCCCAGAAACTATGTGCTGGATTAGGCTTCTATGTTGCTTGGCCAAATTCAGATTAAGGAGCCCATGCTAACTTATGGCATTCGTATTAGTTCCTCTATTGGGCGATTACTTGCATAATTTTCTTTCCAGAGAGTAGCCCAGGGGTTGAGTGGCACAGTTATCCATTTCCACCATATTTGAGCCCCCATGACCTCGTTGCTATGAGAGGGATCCCTCAATCCAATGCCACCGCCGCTCTTTGGAAGACAAACTGTGTCCCATTTGACAAGAGCCCATTTTCATTTTTGACCTAAGTTGCCCCATAAAAAGGATCTTTGGAGATGCTTGATTTCTTTGAGAACCCATTTGGGAGCTGCAAGGATGGAGAAAAGGTAGAGTGGCATGGAATGAAGAACGACTTTTATGAGGATTAGACAACTCGCCATATTTAGGGCTCTGTGAGTCCAAGAGGAAAGGTAAGCCTCCAATTTTTCTAAGAGGATCTTCCATGAAGAATGCTTCAAGGTCGAGGCAGTCAAAGGATATCCTAAGTATTTGGAAGGAAGGACAGCAACAAAAAATCCAACAATGTGGGCTATAGCTCTTGGGTAATAACAGGGGTATGGAAAAAGAAAATTTGGGATTTGGAATTATTGATAGAGGCTCCTAAGGAAACTGAGAAATTCATCAGTAAAGATTTGAGCTGACGAGCTTCCTAGATTGAAGGATGACCAAAAAGCATGTTGTCATCAACAAATTGCTGGTGAGCGAAGGCGGAAGAGTTGTGAAAAGACAGGCCCCTAAGGAGCTGAGATTGCTGAGCTAATTTAATGCTTCGGCCCAATCCTTCTGCCATGATAACGAAAAGGAAGGGGGAGAGAGGGTCTCCCTGCCTAATTCCTTGAGAAGGATGGAAAGGAGAGAATGGAATACCATTGATTAGAACAGAAAAGAAGGAGGAGGATAAGAGACTCATAACCCATCTTACCACAGAGGAGCAAAACCAAAAGCAATTAGAGTTTTTTCAATATACAACCAGCTTAAGCTATCAAAAGCCTTTGAAAGATCTATTTTGAGGAGCATACCTGGCTTCTTGGATTGCTTCAAAGAATGGATTATTTCATGAGTTAGGATGATACCATCCGTAATCTTCCGACCTTCAACGTATCCAGATTGCTCAGGCGAAATGATGAGAGGAAGCAACAATTTGAGTCTGGAAGCAATGATTTTGGAGACAATCTTGTATATTATATTGCACAAAGCAATAGGCCTGTATTTGTTGGGAGTATTGGGCTGAGCTTCCTTGGGAACAAGGGAAATGAATGTGGCATTTAATCTAGGAAACATCCATCTCAAGGTTCTTGATTCCTCAACCACCTGCCAAACCTCCATTTTGATCAATTCCTAGAAATTGTGGAAAAAGTTGGAGGTGAAATCATCCGGGCTAGGTGCCTTCCCACTTTCAGCTGACGGATTGCTGTTTCAACCTCCTGTAAGTCTACAGGCCTGATAAGAAGTTGGTTATGCTCCGCTAAAATAATTTTAGGTATATTTCTTGTAATTTTTTCTATGGCTAGCGATCTGTCTATATGTCGCTCCCGATGCGCTTGCTTGAAATAGTTTAGAAGTTCGCTTTCAATTTCTTCATGTGTTTCCACCTTAGCCCCCTACTCATTTTGAATGTGAGTTATGTTGTTATTCATTCTGCGTTGGATGGTGGTACCATGAAAAATTTTTGTGCTTTTTTCACCATCCTTAAGCCATCTTATTCTCGATTTTTGCCTCCATAGCGTTTCTTCCTGTTTAGCCCTCTCTAAGATTTGCACCTCAAGAATTTTTTCCTGTTCTGCCAGGTCATCGGAGTAGCCTTCAATGATAATGCTCTACTGTAGACATTTCATATCTTGATCGAGGGTGCTCTGAGCCTGGAAAATATTGCCAAAAGAAGTGTGATTCCATTGTTTGATCTTGCCTTTGAGATGCTTGAGCTTCTGCTGAAATTGAAACATATTTGAACCATTTGGAGGGGAGAAATTGTTCTGTTCTGAGTTGATTAAGTTGTTGAATTCTGGATGGGATATCCAGAAAGCCTCAAAGCAAAATGGTCTTCGGATTGTATTACCAGGACGAGTCCATTGAAGGGAGATTGACCAGTGATCAGATCCCGAGAATGGCAAGATGGAAGCAACAAAGTCTCCTCCAATATGAATAACGTTGTCTAAAAGTAGGAATCTATCCAGATGGGAGGCGATTTGATGCAACCCTTATCTTTTGTTGCTCCATGTAAAATGTCCATTATTGAAAGGTAGGTCAATAAGCTAGTTGTTCTGAATAAAGTCTTTTAGGGGTTTCCATTCCTAATTTTCTCTGTTCCTGCCTCCCCTTTTTTCTTCCAGCCTGGTGATCATGTTGAAATCGCCCCTAGAAATCCACAATGGGTGCGGCCTATCAGTGTTGATTGCTGAGAGGGTGTTCATGATTTCTGCTTTATGCATAGCCTCTTGGGGAAAATACACATTAGTTAAAAGCCCGTGTATATTGGTCCCTATGATGTGAAAAATTGCTTGGATGAAATTCTTATTTGCATGGATGTTGTTGAGCATAATAGCGCGAGCATCCCATATGAATGCAAGGCCTCCAGAAGCCCCATCGACATCCACTGCAGTAGTGAGACCTCCTGGCCAAACTTTTGCTGCAATTCTTTCCATAGTGCTTGAATTGCATTTGGTTTCCTGCAAGAAAAGGATTTGTGGTTTTTCTTGCCTTATCATGTTTTGAGTAGCCTACCTTTCCCTGGGCCATTGAGCCCTTTGATATTCCATGGTATTAACTTCATTGGGAAGTAGTATGAAGGTAGTTATAGTACTTTGTTAGCTTGGAGTACCTGCCTAACTCCACTAATATCTCTCCTATTCTGATTGTTCGTTGGAGATCTGTTTTCCTTCCACGCTTTTTGTTATCTTTGTTAATCAGTCTCCCATCCCAGGGATTGCCAGTCTGAATGCCTAAAGGTTTTTGCCTTTGTGCCCATGACAGGATCTCCTCTAGATTCTCTAATTGTTGATCTGGAATTTTGTCAAAAATTTTTGTTCTACATGCCTGCTCTAGGCCCAGAATGTCTAGTTCCCCAATATCTATACTTTCTGGTTCCTCCTCCATGTGCTGAGATTCATTTAATTCTTTAGTTATTTCTGCTGATGTTCTGGAATCAGATTGTAAGTTGTCTACCTCCATTCCTTGAGTATTCCATGCTGGGACCTTGTACTTAGCTGAGGAGAAGGTATCTTTGGGCAGAGGATCTTCTTGGAGCGACTTGGAATCTATATGCTTCGATTGTTTTTCCTTCGTTGCCTCCTTCTCTAGGGGAGAAGGATTTTCAGAGCTAGGATCATTTTGACGAGCTAATGCTTCAAAGCTATTTCTCGTTGAAGGCTTGGAGGAGCTGGCTTGAGGCATTTTGGAATTTGAAGCCGTTTTCTTGTGGCTTTTTCTGCGACTGGCCACTTTGGTAAAGCCATCAGCCTCAGGCTTATCTGGAGCAGATGGGAATGAAGGTTTTGGGCTCAAAGGACAACCCCTGTATAAGTGGCCCAGGGCATGACATCTTCTGCACCTAAACGACACATGTTCATAGTCAATCAACTGAACTCATTCAACATCGTCATGGAATAAACTTACTGCATCCGAAAGGGCCTTGTTGAGGTGCATGTAGATGCAGATTCGTGCGTAGGAGGTATATCTTCGAATTTTTGTTTCCTCTGCAACTTTTATAAATTCTCCCAGAACATTGCCAATTTCTTGTAGAGAAGCTTCACCCCAATACTCCACTGGAAGCGAGTACATTCGAATCCAGACTGGAGCCCAACTGAGATCCTCCTTATCAAGGTTGAAGCGCTCTACCCATCCTCTGAGATACATGCTAGCGGCATTGAAGAAATAAGGCCCTCCATCCAGAACCCTGTTCTGGTCCTCTAGGCAGTTAAAAATGGTTGTGAAGAACCCTTTAGGCCCCAGCTACAGGGTGATATGTCCTTTTGGGTTCCATTTTGCTGCTATCCAACCACGCAACGCCTTCTCAATTGGCCAAAGTCCTATGAACTTGCCTATTAGATCATGGTCCCTCATATACTTTATCTAAGCATTGATTCGGTGGCTTGGAAGTTCTACTTTCGGATGTTTAGCAGCCACTGGCTTGCATGTTGTCGAGCTGACCTTGGGTGGTTCTTTGTCATCCTTTGTTGCCTATTGTGAGTTCAGATCCGCGCTGTCCTAACTCTGATCCTCTGGTTTGTCTCTTTCCTTATTCTTTTTCCACCCTTCATCATTTATTGGGGGAGGCACTGCGCCCTCCCCCTGGGGGGAATTCATGAAGTTCGAAACTGTCTTGCTGGGATCGAAAGGTCGTGTTGCCATCGATGTTGGCAGTTTTGTAGCTGTCTGGAGAGGTCTGCTATTGCAGAAGTCGCAGAAACCCTAGAATAAAAGTTACAGTATAATACCAGACCAGGTTTCAATGTTATTATTGCAACTTTAGCCAACATATAAAAAGAAACTCTACCATCATGGAGATGTTTTTGCATCATAATGAGGTTGATTAATATAAAAATAATAATAATAATTATTATGATTATTTATTAATTTAGGTTTTGACTTTACTAAGACCTTTTAATTTTAATTCTATCATTTTCTCTTTTAACTATTTATTCAACTTTTTCTATATCTCTTCTATCATTCTTTCAAGAAGTCCCGGTGATGGATCCCCTTTGGGATTCGAAACATCGATGAAATATGATCACTACTGTGGATATTCCAAAATTTAGCTCAACAGAAACTAACCACAAAAGTTTGAAATCCAAAATAAAAACTACCACTGCAATGATGGATGTCCCTATTGAGAAGGGATTGGAATAGATGTTAAGTGTGGTGGCTTAATTAAGTGGGGTAGTGAAGGTATTCTACCTTAATCAACAAAGTTTTACAATGTTTGGCATGTATTTATGAACAAATTACTATTATTCTAGAAAGGTGTCTTAGTGGAGCCTTCATTGTTCTTCTAGTTTAGATGGCCTTCAATAATAGTATTATTCTTGAACAATTGCTTAACGATATGAAGAAGGCTAAAATGCATCATTATTTGCAACTGGAATTTTCAAGGCATTTTTGAAATAAGTATAATAGCTATTAAAGTTAGAAAATGCATGATATCTAAGTCCCACATCTATCCTTTAAGAATATTTTCTCAAGGGAACTAGATGGGTTGAATCATGAATAGCCATATAGCCCAAAATATAGAATTTACAATGTTGTTCTATGATAATTGAACTCGAAACAAATTCTTGGAAGCACCATAGCTTATCCCTTCATAATAATATGCCAAATCTCCCCAACCGTGTTGGCATTATGATACAGGTGTTGTCCTTGATGGCAACTCACTTACAAGTCAGTTTAGATTTGATAAAGGGAAAATCACATTGTAACAGGTCAATTCAGAGGTAACAGGGCATTGGTATAGAAGAACATGAAGTTGTAACAAAGGTCTAATGATCAGAATCAAGAAGTTGAAGGAAAATGATGTTGTAAGGTAGTTTAAGTTGTATACGCAAGTTCACCTTGTCAAAGCAGCATATACATTTGGTTTCACAGAACAAAAAGAGTGTATATGTAAGCACACACTTTCACAAGAGGAAAAGCACATATGGGTTGGAAAATCAAGGAAATACAAGATTAAAGAATACCAAGGGTAAATACCATGGTATTAGCCCACAATATTGAGCGCAGTAACGACTATTTGATCCCGTCCAAGAATACCACAAGTTCTAAGTGTTATTTTGATCCGAGGTATTGAGAAAGGCCAAAAACTATATAAGGAGGAGAAGATCAATGGGCCAAGTGTGCAAGTGAAATGGTTTCTCAGGAATACTTCCATCTAAAGTATATTTTATGTCACAAGGGCTATGATTATGATATAATCTGAAATATTTTGTGCACCTTGAATTCAATGTTGGATCAGGATCATGAGACCTGAAATGACTTATCATTGAATGGTTTGATATTGGTTGGGCTAGATTTTATTGCTTACACATGTTTTATTCTTTAAATGTCATGATCTAGGTATGTCTAAAATATGGAACTGCAGCGAAGTTGTAAGTTAGTATTTGTAGATCTATACATTGGTTTGCCTTGGTGAAGGTGCGTATACACGCTGGTTCGAAGCTTCCAAGTAGCGTATGCAAAAGAAAATCCTATTATTTAGAAATGAATGATCTATTTGATCAGTGCTGCTAGTTTACTGCTGTTTGTCAATGATGTCTTCTTAGATCTAAAAGTAGAACTGAATGCATAAGGAGATTAAGTCTGATTGATTGATTGATTGATTAAGTGAGAAGGGTGATCTTTGCTGCTGATTGTTTAGATCTCTGTAATTTGACAGTATATCTTCAGAATATTACTGGTTGGTACATATTTGATTCAGAAGTTTTTATGATTCAGTAGTTTTGGAGGTATACGTAGGTTTGGTTAAAGGAAGTAGTGTATACACGCAGGTTGGGTTCATTAAAGTAGCATATGCATTCTGATGTATGATATTTGAGGTTGCAGCTAGTTCTGAATGATGATGCAGGTTTCTGGGTTCAGCACAATGCTCTGGTTACAGTAATTTGACTGTTTAGACTGAATTATTGTTAGTTGATGAAGTTATTATTATAAAGTTTGAGCTTCAAAGTTTTTGATGGGTCTAGTGTGAAAATTTGATGAAATAAGGCTTCATATTATGTTGTTGTGTACCAGGAGCATCTAGTCTGAAAATTTATGAAATGTCATCCCTGGAGGAAGAGAGAATATCGTAGCCTTCTATAGGCCGGCACCTATGTACTAGTAAACAAATCGGCTAGTACAAGAGCTAGGGGGTTGTAGCTCCCTTCCAGTAGAAGCCAAAGAATGAGAGAAGGTTGTAGCCTTCTGCAGGTGGGTGCCTATGTACTGGTATGATTCTGCACTAGTACAAGATTGTAAACATATTTTTCTTATATTAAAAGAAGACAGAGATGACAAAATCAAATGGTTTTCCTCCTGCATTGGGTTTCCACCTTAAATATTGGTGTTCATGTGTGTTGCTTATTTGCGATGGTTTATTATGTTATTACTGCACATAGTTACTATTTAATAAAGTATTGATGCACTGATTAAAGATCAACACATGATGAAATAACTAAATCACAAGTTCTCTGAATATACGTTGGTTTCCTTAATAACAGTTACGTGAACATGCGAGTTCAATTCACTGAAGTAGCGTATATAAATCTGATTATGAAATTGAAAAGTTTTTGAATTGTAAATACTGATTCACCCCCCCTCTCAGTATTATTTCCAACAAACCAAATATAGACCAAGGTAGGATACATGCAACATGTGCATAGAACACATGCCAAAGTAAGTTGAATCCCCTATTGTGGATCATATCCACCTTAGCATTAAGGCTTGATTTCTGCACACAAGTTGTCTATTAGGATGTGTTTAGAGGAAAACTAGAGTGCTTGTAGTGATAATGACTTTTTTTTTTAAACTTTGTGGGATCACACCTTGTGATATGGTTAAAAACGGCCTTTAATGGTGAAAATCACATTTATATGACAATGTCAACTTTATGATATTGTAGAGGTACATTAAGGGTAGACCCTTTACTAATGTACCTTTTTATGCATATGAGGTAAAATGCAAATCTTGGGTTACTTTGACCAAATAGATACCACTAGAACCTAAGTCAAGCTTCTTAAATCAAAATATCCTCACTATAAATGATATCAAGTTTCATAACCTCTCTAATGAAAAGGGATGTAACCATAATTTTATTTAAAAAAATACTTCCGCAAACAAATTTTAATAGCTACAACTTTCTTCCTCATGTCCATATTTTGCAATAGTGCATCTACTCTAAATGAAAATGAAATGATTAACTGGAATTCCAAACCATGATGACCACTAGGTCTATCTAATTACACCCTAAGTAAAACTCACTTCATAACCCTTAAATGTGATCCTTGACATGGTTTCATCTTTTCTAACTTGAAGAACTCAAAAAGAAATTGGAAAATAGACATCCATGGAATTCGTGCCACTAGAAAGTTAAAATGCATATCAACAAGAGTGAATATTTTGGGTTTGATTCCATTAAAATTGTACACAATATATAATTGATGTATAAATTGAATCCCTACAAATATGTGCTACCCACGGGAAATTTTCTCCTCAATTTTAATTTAAAACCCTATTAGATACAAAGAAAATGCATACATTTTTCAAATTGAAGCCTAACAATCATTAAAATAGATGAATATGAATACCATTTTAGTAGGTGATGGATAGTTTTCATTTCCTCTTTTCTCTCCTCTCCTTGCTTGTGACTTACAAAGAGGTCTCTTGGTGGCCATTCATGATTTGGTAACTAGGTTGGATTCATTATGGGATGGAAAGGGAACTTAAGATAGATACTGAGAGTCCATTGGATTATATCTTCTTAGGAAAATATTACCAAAATTTCCTCTATCATAACTTCACATGCCTTAATGGATTTCATCACTGTCATTTTAGACATTTGGAAGCCCCCCTCAACATTATGGATTTCTTGAGCATTTTTAAATATGGTGTTATTTTTCATTTCTCTTTCATAAATAAAACTTGTGACCAAAACCATCATTAACACCATTGGAGACACAATTGAAAACCACAATGTGTTGGGTGTGGAGCCTGATTATCTTCCTGATTCAGAGGTCTTTTTTCAATTGTGTTTGGATCCCAATCTCTGATGAGGGGCTTCCCCGCACTAGGAGCATCGCTAAGGTAGTGAAAATGATTCTTCAGAGTCCCCCCTCGAAGAGTATTGGGGGCGGTGCCCCTGAAGAAAATATTAGATAAAAAATTTCCTTGTGAAATGTTGTAATTTCATAGTCAATCTAGGTCGTTCATTAGGCGAAAGATCTGACAATAGAAGTTATGTTAATTTATGGTTTTTTTTCGTATAAGAAAACCCTTGGTTTATATGAGGAAATTATATTGTGACTGTGTATTATTATTCTTTGTGTGAAGAAGAGAGGAGATTGTGTGAGAGTGAAGAGGAAGTTACAACAGACTTTATAGATTGTATCCCTTCAATTTGTTGGATAATATAAAAGGATTGACTTGTTGTTTCTCTATGGACGTACCCCAAATTGGGTGAACCACATATATCTATGCCTCTCTTGTTTTATGATTTTCTGTGTTTTATTTTCCACAATATTTTATGTATTCCATTGCTTTGTTATTTAATTTCTAACAAATTGTTCATCACCTCATCACTTACACTTGTTTTCATGACAATTTGCCTTTGAAAACACTACTTTGAAGATATTTTCACATTAACACAATATTTACCAAAAACTTAGTTGATGGCAGTTCTAACCATAGGTTCGGGACTAGAAAACCAATTATATCAAATACTATCTTCCCATTTTTGTTGGATATGTCCCAAATTTCTATTTCTAATCATATTGTTGCACTGTAAGAACCTCTAGCATGCCTCCATCCTATTGATTCAAATGAGAACAATTGATTGCATATGTAAGTCAATCATAGTTACAACCAACTACTAGTAACCATCAAATTTGTGCCCAAAGATCCCAAGAAGAGCACACACACATCTTCCCATTAGATTGGTTACCCTTAACCAGGAGCATAATAATAGCCATATATAGTGCTAGGGATAGTGGGGATAGTACAAGCCACAATGAAAGTAGGAGATATGGTTCTATTTGTTTACCCATTACCATCAACATTTATGGAAAATTTATTTAGAGTAAGTGAAACTTCTTTACAAAGCTAACAATGATAAAGCCAAATCCAAGTGTAGATCCATAGAAAGTAGATTCACCATACACATGATATGTAGAAATAAGAACAAAGGTGGAGGTAGTAGTGTGAGAATGCCAAGATTGAGTTCTAGATGATGTATAGGCAAAGATTGCACCTTTCTTAGTGTACCTTCCATATTAGGGACCCTAAAGTAGAGAGGGTATGGTAGGTAAGTTTAGTTGCAAGATGGAAACATAAAAGACCTATATGTATTGTAAAGGTGAAATAGGGAGGTCAAAATTTTCTTAAGATAGGTCAATGGAGAGGATTTTGAGATTCAAGTGGTGCATCAACATCTAAAAACATGATATACAACTAAAGGGATAGAACTACATCGTGTTATTGATCTATGTATCATGTAACTTTACTAGATACTATACTCCAAGTTATATATTATATGCAACTTGTTAGTTTTCACCATACGTATATGGAAAATTATTAATCATGTGAGCTTTCATTTATTGTACTATTAAAAGGTATAATTTTAACTAACCACAATATATTGTGTTAGAAATAAGTAGAGCATCATCATGGTAGAGGGAAAAATATAAATACAAGAGGAAAGAACCAAATATTTGGCTACCCCCATTTGAAACACATTGAACATAAATACTACAAATACAAATTCATGGAGGCTTTCCAAATGACCTCCTTTATTCAATGTTTACACATTAATAATGAAACAAAAACCTAACCAAAAGAAATTCTTTGTACAAAATAAATCCAACCACAAGTCCATGGCCTTCTTTTGAAGCTTTTAGGGCAACTTTAATTTCTACAATTTCTATTAGATTACTGTTGAATTTATGGAAGCATAATATGAAAGTGTCTATGATGGATGTTGTTTAAATGGTATAAACATTATAAAAATCCAGATTTAGAAGAAAAATTATACAAGGAATTTGTAGGATTCCATACCCCTCTCCGAGGGAACTGCAATTGGAGCATTTGAGCATCCCAACAATTGAAATTATTCTCATTACATCCTATCTTTTATACTTGCATGAAGAACAAAATCCATAATATTTTTGGTTATAAGAAAAGCACTCTCATATGGAAGAAAACACACCCATATTTTGTGTTTTTATGTCTCATCCTCCCTACTCAATACATTGTAATATAAGGTTTTGATTAGGTGTCAAGAAGATAACCTCATTTTGAGTAATTTAAAGTGTCAAAGGATGCAGATGATAGTGGTTGTTCTTGGACATCTTGCACTTGATGTAGGGAAGCAAGTTGATCCTACGAATATTGATTTTATTACCAAGATACTAGTTTGAAAGTCTCCAAAGGAGGTGAGAAATTTTTTAGGTCATGTTGGTTTTTAGAGGAGATTCATAGAAAAATTTATAAAAATAGTTGCACGTGTATTTAAATTTCTTACTAAGGATGCTAATGTTTTTTGTAGTGCACAATTTCAAGTTGATTTTGAAGGGTTAATATAAGATAAGCTTAGTAAGACACATGTTTTGAGGGGACCTAATTGGCCTCTTCCATTCCACATTTCCAATGACACCTCAGATACAACCCTCAGAGCAGTCTTAGGATAAAAGGAAAACCAATTTTCTTATGCCATTTATTTTATTATCAAGAATCTAAAACCTATTGAATTGAATAAATTACATAGAAATACATTTTAGCATTCGTACATGCAATCAATAAGTTCAAGAATTATATCATTAGGTATGAGGTTTTCCTTCATACCTACCATTCAACCATAATATATTCGATGAAAAAGCCTATAACAAATGATAGAATCACTACGTGGTTCTTGCCATTATAAGAGTTTGATATTAATCTTTTGGATATGCTTGGGAAAACCAATTTAGTAGCAGATTTTCTTTCCAGGATTCATAATGGAGGGTTAGAAGCTTTGTAGATGATGAATTTCTAGATGAAAATTTGTTTTATATGTTTGCTAATGCCCCTTGGTTTTCATATATAGAAAATTACTTAGCTACAAGAAAGTTACCACAACACCTCTCGTTGAAGGAGAAATAAAGAATCATTAGATTAAGTGCATCCTTCTCTTCGATTAGAGGGGATATCTTCCCCACAAGTCCTGATATGATTATCATAAAATGTGTATTTTAGGATGAGATGTTTAACATATTAAAAGCATGCCACGAAGTACCATGCAGAGGGAATTTCATTGGTAGAAGAACAACACATAAAGCTCTTCGATCAAGATATTACTAGCTTATTCTTTTCAAGGGCGCCAAGGAATATGATTGAAAATGTGACAATTTTCAACAAATCAACCACCCAATACAATATAATGAGATGCCTTTCCAACCATGGGTGCTTATGATCCTTTTAAAAAGTGGGCTTTAGACTTCATGGGGCCCATTGCTACAACATCAAAACGAAAGAGGTATATTTTAGTTTTCGTTGATCATGTAACTAAATGGGTAGAAGCTAAAGAAACTTTCCATGCTATTGAACAAACAATTTTTGAATTTCTATTCGAGGATATTTTTTCCTATTTTTTTATGCCAAGATAAATTGTGATAGATCAAGGAAATTACTTCACATCAAAATTGGTGGAATCCATCACCAAGCACCAAAAGTCTTCTCCATATTATCCATAATCCAATGGGTAGGTGGAGTTAACCAATAAGGTCCTTCAAGTGATCTTGACCAATAACATATAGATGCATCACACAAGTTGGGAAGATCACATTCTTGAAGAACTCTAGGCCTACATGACCACATGGAGGGATACAACTGAATCAACACCATTTTACTGGTGTATGGAAAGCAAATTTTTGTTCCAATAGACTTTTAGGTGAATAAATTTAGGACCATAGTTTAGTTAGGGATGGATATTTTAGAAGCCTAACAATAGATAATAGCTCCACTAAATGTGTTAGATGAGATATGATGGGAAGCTATTCAACACATTACTCTCATTTAGCATCAAAGGAGTAAATGGCATGATAAGTTCATCCAGAGAAAGCATTTCAAACTACGTGAACTGGATCTCCTTATTGGCTCAAAATTCAATGATTTTAAAGGAAATTTCACTACATGTTGGTTAAGCCCATATGAAATTGATCAAGTATTTGATAAATATTTGGTTAGAATCAAGACAATTTATATTGAATGAATCTATTTTTTTGGTTAATGGACATACATTGAAGCTATATCAAAAGGCTCGTAGCCAAGAAGAGTTTATTCAGCATGTATAAAAGCAATCTGAGATGGAGATAATCGGTAGCAGGGATTCCCAACTTGTTATAATTTCTCCTAATTTTTCTCTCTTATGCTTGATATAAATGAAACAACCCTCTCTCTGTCTCTCTGTCTCTATCTCTCTCTGTCTCTCTC
>APFE031671345.1:150658-169289 GCA_000404065.3 Pinus taeda | reverse complement strand
AAAAAAAAATTAAGATAGAGAACAAGAAAATATGAATAAGATGACGACTTCAAAAACTATCAAATTTAGAAAATATTTTTTCACATTTCACACACTAGAAAATTAAAATTCAAAAAATAGGTCTTCTAAAAAAAAGGTGTGATGTAGAATACTCACTTTTTAAAATCAGCATGAAAATCAATACCATTCTAAAACTTGATTTCATCCTTGAACATGAAAAAGAATTAAAGTTCCAAAAACCATGTTCTAAAAAAAACATGTGTATTTTGCATCACCACTTTTGAAAATCAGGTCATTTTTTTGCTATCTCTACGAAATGGGTAACAGTATCAGTTCCCGTTTCAAAGTTTACATTGTTCCATTATAAGAGTTTGATATTAATCTTTTGGATATGCTTGGGAAAACCAATTTAGTAGCAGATTTTCTTTCCAGGATTCATAATGGAGGGTTAGAAGCTTTGTAGATGATGAATTTCTAGATGAAAATTTGTTTTATATGTTTGCTAATGCCCCTTGGTTTTCATATATAGAAAATTACTTAGCTACAAGAAAGTTACCACAACACCTCTCGTTGAAGGAGAAATAAAGAATCATTAGATTAAGTGCATCCTTCTCTTCGATTAGAGGGGATATCTTCCCCACAAGTCCTGATATGATTATCATAAAATGTGTATTTTAGGATGAGATGTTTAACATATTAAAAGCATGCCACGAAGTACCATGCAGAGGGAATTTCATTGGTAGAAGAACAACACATAAAGCTCTTCGATCAAGATATTACTAGCTTATTCTTTTCAAGGGCGCCAAGGAATATGATTGAAAATGTGACAATTTTCAACAAATCAACCACCCAATACAATATAATGAGATGCCTTTCCAACCATGGGTGCTTATGATCCTTTTAAAAAGTGGGCTTTAGACTTCATGGGGCCCATTGCTACAACATCAAAACGAAAGAGGTATATTTTAGTTTTCGTTGATCATGTAACTAAATGGGTAGAAGCTAAAGAAACTTTCCATGCTATTGAACAAACAATTTTTGAATTTCTATTCGAGGATATTTTTTCCTATTTTTTTATGCCAAGATAAATTGTGATAGATCAAGGAAATTACTTCACATCAAAATTGGTGGAATCCATCACCAAGCACCAAAAGTCTTCTCCATATTATCCATAATCCAATGGGTAGGTGGAGTTAACCAATAAGGTCCTTCAAGTGATCTTGACCAATAACATATAGATGCATCACACAAGTTGGGAAGATCACATTCTTGAAGAACTCTAGGCCTACATGACCACATGGAGGGATACAACTGAATCAACACCATTTTACTGGTGTATGGAAAGCAAATTTTTGTTCCAATAGACTTTTAGGTGAATAAATTTAGGACCATAGTTTAGTTAGGGATGGATATTTTAGAAGCCTAACAATAGATAATAGCTCCACTAAATGTGTTAGATGAGATATGATGGGAAGCTATTCAACACATTACTCTCATTTAGCATCAAAGGAGTAAATGGCATGATAAGTTCATCCAGAGAAAGCATTTCAAACTACGTGAACTGGATCTCCTTATTGGCTCAAAATTCAATGATTTTAAAGGAAATTTCACTACATGTTGGTTAAGCCCATATGAAATTGATCAAGTATTTGATAAATATTTGGTTAGAATCAAGACAATTTATATTGAATGAATCTATTTTTTTGGTTAATGGACATACATTGAAGCTATATCAAAAGGCTCGTAGCCAAGAAGAGTTTATTCAGCATGTATAAAAGCAATCTGAGATGGAGATAATCGGTAGCAGGGATTCCCAACTTGTTATAATTTCTCCTAATTTTTCTCTCTTATGCTTGATATAAATGAAACAACCCTCTCTCTGTCTCTCTGTCTCTATCTCTCTCTGTCTCTCTCCCAGAGTAATATATAGAAGAGTCCAATTGTGAAAACCAGTCTCTGGCACTCTCTCTCTCTCTCTCTCTCTCTCTCTCTATAATATTATATAATATATATATAAGAAATAGAAGGTCCAAGTGTGAAAACCACTCTCCCTCTCTCTCTTCTCTCTCTTCTCTCTCTCTTCTCTATTATATATTAATATAAAAATAAGAGTCCAAGTGTGAAACCGTCTCTGGCACAATTAGACATGATTTTTCTTGAAACCAATAAACAAGGGAAAAATACTCCCCAAACTCTCTCTCTCTCTCTCTCTCAGCTCTCTCTCTCCCCCTCACTCTCTGGCACAACTGGACATGAATTTTGTTTGAAAACCAAGTAATACTCCCCCAAACTCTTATAATAAAAGGGAGGTTACTAGCTATGATAAAATTAAAAGGGTTTTGTTTCAAAAATAAGAGTTTTTCTTTCTCTAATTTTTCTGACAACAATTTTCAGTTAATGATAAATTATGTCCATGAAAATCCTCTTCATTCTAGACCTTGAGATATCCATTTTTTTATTGTCTTAACACCCTAGCTAGAATCCATCTTCATTTTTCTTTCTCTAATTTCTCTAAAAACAATTTTGAGTTAATGATAAATTATGTCCATGAAAATCCTCTTCATTATAGACCTTGAGATAGCCATTTTTTTATTATCTTAACGCCCTAGCTAGGATCCATCTTCGTTGCATTTATTTCCATGGATCAATTCTTCCTTCATCATATTTTCATTTATTCAATTTGTAAAAAGTCAAAGAAAAACTTCAACACTAGCAACCAACACTTGTGATTGTTCTAATTGGAAAAGTACAACAAAGGCACAAGATTTCATTTTTCATTAGCATTGATTTTAATATGATTATTTTTAGAATCCATTTTTCCATCCTCTCTAATAATTGGCATTGTTTTGGAGCCTTTAGTGTAGTAATTTGCAAGTGATTGGTCTCATGGAACATCAAGGGAGGCATCGACAATATTTTTCATACATGTGCAAGATTTCTTGTAACTAACACACAATCCTATAACCCTTGTTAAAGGAACACATAATGATTATAGGAAGACCTACAAAATGCCAATTTCAAATTGATTTACAATTTTATTTATTCAACAACAGATGGTATTGTGATGAGGTTCCGAAGCCACTAGATGTCTTTAGGTCCTTTCTTTTCTTCCTTTATCGTTCATGTGGTATTCATCAACAATGGTATACTTTTGGTCTCAAAAATCAACAAAATGATTAGCCTTGTTACAATAACAACATCAATACTTGTCTCAAAACTATAAGTGATCAACAATATCAAAATCTCAGTGTTTAATAGTCTTAGTATTTCAATAGTTTACAGCCTCAACACTTTCATGCGATACACTTTTCAAGCTTATTTCAAAGTGTATTTTCAATATTTTTCAGTGCATAAGGTGAAAATCAAGGTGAGCTAACTTGGTTAAGTTCTTTTAGTATGTTAAAGAATGAAATTTATACTCAACAAATCTTTGGTTATAATTTTACATGTGACATTCCTTTATTAATTCACATATAATTTCCCTCTTGTCATATTGAATATCATGCTTACTATAATTATCCCTTTCTACCACCTTGTTGGATGAATGACCATTATTGATAATCATGCCATACATGTGTAGTCATTTAATGCTGTGCATCTCCTCAACTCATCCAATCATCATACATTGGAATGATATCCCTCATTCAAACTTGTTTTCCCTTTCAAAATTCAAACATGATATCTTGGTAGTAGACTACCAAGAGACAAAGTATGTAGAATTCACTCCACTAAAGCCACATAGGAAAGTTGGGAGCTATGAGACAAGAGCCATTATCATTAGATTTCTTGAATAATTACCCTAAATATAATGCAAGTAGGTATATATTGAAGAAAGTAGGGTGGCTTCCATTCATTCAAAAGTTTTGTGGATATGACAATGCTATCACCCAGGAATTTCCACAAGGTTTCGATGGTAAAAATTCTTGAATTGGCGATCTCATAATGGAAATCTCAGAGGAGTCAGTGCAAAAGCAACTAGAATCCTACAAACAAGTGACAATATTTTCAAAAAGAAGAAATTAGAGAAGGGCACATGGACATGGTTCCTATGCTCAGAAGATTTGAACTCTTATTAGGGAAAATGCATCCCAAGATCATGGATTGTAGACAAATGGAAAAATATCTTGTTTGTCATACAAAATTAAATCACATGCAAGGGGAAGGTATGCCATCACTTTTCTATATTGTATTAGATTATTGCTCCACTTTGAAGTTGGTGAACTTATGAATTTACCTTTTTACTTATACAAAATTTGAGGTCACATGGCACAGAGGGTAGAGAAAGAACCTAATAACATAAGTTGTAGACTTTATCACCATGGCTTACTATAACATTTTACTATGGAGGAACTCCAATGGAGGAAATATACATGTGGATCCTTCCTTGCTAGGAATAAATTTGGCTCCCAACCTCAAGAATTTCCAAGAAGAGCACAAAAAGACCTACCAAATGAGTATTTGAAGAGGATGATAGTGCGAAAGAATTTGCATAAGAAAAATAATGAAAGTCATGATAGTGTTTTTGAGGTTGAAGATTGTGGGGAAAATCCCAAGAAACTTGAAAAGGTAAATAAATAACATGTTGTCACAAGGAGAGTGACCAAAATCATGGTTGAGAGGGGATTATTATAGTAGAATGAAGAGGCCTCCTTCCCTTGTTGAACATCTTGAGGAATTTTCACCCTCTCTTCCTCCTCAAGCCTCTAAATAGACTACTCAACACCCCATAAGCCTTCTAAATAGGCTACCTTTGACCATATTCCTACTGCATTTAGTCACATTAAATAAAAGGAAGTTGTGGCTTCTTCATTAAAGAGACTAAAACTAAATATTCCAATCACAAAGTTCATAATTTCCACTTCTCTGATATTGTCAGTCTATCCACCTACATTAAATTTGAAAACACAATTGATTATTATGAGCTTGTAAGATCAACTACTTCTTCTATTGTCCCAAGTGTGTCTCCACCCTCATAACTTAAAAGGAAAGAAAGAATATTAACAAGTTAAATGCCATAATTATATAATTCAAAGTATTCGACCAATATCTTAAGAATGAAAACTCTATTCTCAAGAACAAAAATACTCAATTATATGAGGAGATTGACATATTGGTAATGAAGAATAAGAATATGTACGAGTTGGAAAATAAATGGTGCAAGAAAAATCACTAAATGGCTATCCATAATAGCACATTAGAGAAGAAACTTGTTGTTGAAAGGAAGAGGAATGAGGCCAATGTGAACATTTCCATTGGAACCCATTATATCAATAAACTATAACAATTTTTCATAGTTTTTGTTTTTCTCATCTACACCCAATATTAATTGAGATCCTACTAAACTTCTAGTGTGAGTTTTGTTGCATGAGGACTTTCAAGAACTTAGGAATGTGGGATATGTCAGGGATGAGATGTACATGGATTTTATTGTTATTCCACCCTCCTTAACCTCACAAAATACTATTTTTGACTAAGTATTGTCACTTTCTAATATCATTACAAGGTAAACATCACTAGGAAAGGTTCACAAGGTAATATATTGCTATTTCCAATTTATTCATTGTTTTGGAATGTTAGAAGGCTTAGTTGAGATTTAATTCCACTAATGAAGGTTTTAAGTAGATCATATAACAACCATGGGTTTTGGTAACCCACCTCCATGTTTGTAATGATTACACATATCTAGGGAAGAAATAGTGACATGAGTTGTTCTCCAAGTATCCTTGACATTCTCTAGTGTTCATTAAATTAATATGAGGATTGTTTTGGAGGACACTAGCTACGAGTGAAACCTTAAATGAAGAAACCTGAAATTTGGGGAGCTACACAAAGTAATCAGGCCTATGTAAACCAATTTTCCCAAATTCACATAGAGATAGTTGATTGTAGTTCGATGGTTGGGATGTAAGCCAAGGATGGATGGGAATCCATTCATATTTTCCTTTCATAGTTTTAATTACGATTCAATGATGTATTCCATGTACAAGACTAGGGATTCCATGGATCTTCCTCCTTGCCTTTTTCCTTATGTAAATCTTATATATTTCACCCTTTGTGCATCTCATGGAAGGAGAGATCAATTCATAAAACTTTATTTTGTAATTCTATGTCAATTGATCTTATCATTAGGTATGTATGCAAATTTCGCTTGATATACAATATATAAGAAAATGCAACACAATACAGTATTAATTGGTGGCATTTTTTAGTATGTTTGTTTCATATCTTTGCACATGGTGTGAGACTTTCTTTATAAGTAGTGTAGATTGTTGGGAGGGCCCACCAACTTAGTCATGTATACCTTGTAATACTCTATGGTTTCTACTTTGTTTTGTTGGTTTGTGTTAGTAATTGTATACTTATGTTTATACGCTTTTATTCACATTGTTTTATATCACTATGATTTCATGTGATTGTGTACAAACATATTTGATGATTGTAGGTTTACAAGACTAACTCACCCATATAAATAAAATATACATATACAAAGCCAACTTGTAATATTAACCTCTATAACCAAAGCATTAGCTTTCCTTTTCCCATGCATGTATAGACAGGGTTTGATCGCTTACACAGTTTGGTGATTGCATTGACTTGTTTTGAGTTTTCCTCTCTTTGATCTCATATTGTAGAGTGTGAAAACTGAGTGCTTAAGGGAAATGTTAGATTTATAACCCTCTTGGTTGTATAATTGTTTGGTTCATCTAGTGTAACATACCTATACCATGTCAAATAGGGGATTTCTATCCAACCCTAGTGATCTCAATAGAATTGAGGACTCTTTCCTTTTCTTTCTCTTTACATTGCTTGTTTTTTTTGAAAGAGATATTTGCTTGAAGGGTTGATATGGAATTGCAACTTCTCAATGTTGCATGAGTGTCATGCTTAGCCAAAATAATTAGTCCAAATTATGAGAGGGATTTGTATTGATGCCCTAGCTAGAAATACATTTCTTAGGGCCTGTATCCTTAAGTGTTGTTGATAATGAGTTGGGAAAAATAAACTTAATTTGTGTGAAATACTATCTCTTAAGCCTTGATCATACCTTACTTGAGCTTATTGTCAAATAAATGAATTCCTTGTGGCTTTGATTTGAGTTTTGTTTGGTTTTCCATGATATTTTTCATTTGTAGAAATATAATAGAGAGTCATCAATATATGACCTTTGCACATACATGGTAGTATGTCAAAGTTTACAAACATTGTGGTTGATAATTTACCATCAAATATTTAAGTAATTAAATGAATTGATAACTAGTTTTTGGGATCAAGGTTAAATTAACTATGGGTATTTTTCATAAAGGCATGTAATTTGAAAACCCTATTTTTGTGCAATTTTAAAACCTTAGTTTTGTGCAATTTGAAAGCCCTATTAATGTGGAATGTTCAAACTCCAACATGCTGAGTTCAAACCTGAGTGCATAATTATACAATGTAATTAAACACACCATATTGACATTGCATTGTAAGTTGGAAATTTACATCAATGTATATTGTAGTGGAATTTAAAAATCTTAGTTTTGTGCATTTTGAAAACTAGATTTCAATGGAATTTAAAAACCTATTAATATGGAATTTAATGGAATGAAATTAGATGGATGTAATTTTTGTTTATACCATTGTGACTAATTTATACCCAACACACCATAAGAGACACCCATAAGTGACACACATAAGTGACATAATTAAGTGATGCACCATAAGAAATGTATATAAGTGATACTCTTCAAAGTGAGATGCATAGTCAACATGCTACAAGGTACCTACCCTTAGTGATATAGTTAGGCATCAATGCACTAAAGAAATGCATAGAAGCCACGAGTCACCATATTAGGTGTCACATATAAGTGAGGCACCTTTACTAACAAGAAATAAGTGATGCACATAATCAATGAACCACGATCATCAATGCATATGCATTGAGGCACATAAGGGATGCACCATAAGTGACACATAATTAATGTTCATACATGACACACATAATTTGGCACATGATAAGAAATAAATATGCTCTAAATTAGCCATTATATATAGTGGCTGAAATACATTCAAGAAGTGGTCCAGATTTAAATAGGAACACAAAAAATTACAGAGATAACCATAAACAAAAAGATGCAACAGAAATAATACTTCATTTCATTAATGTAAAACAATGAAATATCCTTACAAACAGAAATGTAAATAAACTAGCTAGGGCGATGGTAGCTTATCTCTGAGAAGAGATGTGGCGGCTACATGCCTCTGAACTGCCTTACAATGAGGCTCAAGGGAATTTTTATAATTGAACAATAAGAGAAAACCCTAAACAACCAAAACCCTAACTCGAGGAGATGTAACACCAAGAGTTTATGGGCCTCATTGGGGTGAGTTGGACAACCAACTTCCTGGGTCGTGACTTGGTCATATTATCTCCGTTTGACGTGCATGATAACCCATTGGAAAGATCTCTTTGAGGACTACGACACAAAATATGATTTTAGATAAAAAATTGTTGGCGGTAATTTCAAAAAAACGTCGTTTAGGGCCTCAAAACGGCTCTGGAAGTTTACGACCCGAAAAACTGCTAAAAATAGCAAACTATGCTACAATTAAGGAAACTAAAAAACTGAAAGAAGCAATGGTGGGGGTCCAAGTGGAATTGGTGGGCTGCCACCAATATCCACCTGGATCAAGAAGATATGTAAGGACATTTTCCCTTCCATTAACCAATCCAAAATTTTGAAGATCTTGATGCCTATATTTCTAAAAAATGTAAAATAATGGCATAAATATGAGAAGATGGAGAGATAAAAATGAAAAATGCTGAGAGTTGGGTGCAAAAAATCCAACATAGTGAGTTAAAATTTGAGTGAATAATTATACAATGTAAGTATACACACCATATTGAACTTGCATCACAAGTTGGTAATGCATGTCAGTGTCTATTGTAGTGGAATTTGAGAAACCCTACTTTGTGGAATTTGAAAATCCTAGTTTTTATGAAATTTTGTTCTACAAGGTCAACATAATATTTCTCTTGATTCACAATCCTTGAGATGTTATATTTGATCATTATATTTACGAATGTTATGAACTAATGAAACATTTATATGGATGGAATTGTTTGTTTAGATCATTGTGACTAATTTGTACCCAACACACAATGAGACCCATAAGTGAGACACTTAAGCAACACACATAAGTGATATAATTAAGTGATGCCCCATAATAAATGCATATAAGTGATACTCTTTAAAGTGAGACACATAGTCAACATGCCATAAGATACTTACCATAATTGACATAGTTAAGCATCAATACAACGAAGCAATGCACAAAAGCCATGATACACCATATTGTGTGTCACATATAAGTGATGCAACTTAACTAACAAGACATAAATGTGAACATAAGAAATGAAAAATGACCATAAACACATATGCATTGATGCACATAAGTGATGAACCATAAGTGACACATAATTAATGTTCTTACATGATACACATAATTGACACACCATAATAAACACACATAATCTAAATTGACCATTGTACATAGAAGTTGAAATATTCATGAGAAGATATATAAGGAACTTCTACCTTCTATTATCCAATCACCAATGTTGACAAGAGGATGATGCCTCTTGTGAAGAATGAGATATAATTATTTACTGACTCCCTATTACTAAATATTGGGCTATATATATAACATGTTTTAGAAGTAGATGAAATGAGGAAGTAGTTGTAGCAGTTACTGGGGCAGGAAAAGATTTGAATAAGAATATCATCTTGTGGGTTACTTATAATTATTATTCCCAAGAATTATGGGAATTAGAGGATGTCTATTGACTAGAGGGGTTTTAATATGATGACACTAAGGAATCAATATCATTTGCTTAAGAATGATGTTTTCTTGGACTAGTTGCAACATGAAAAGTACTTCACTAAAATGGATTTAAAATTAGGATAACACCAAGTATGTGTCACATAATAAGACACCTAGAGGACTACATCTAAGGCAAGGAAAGGTTTTTGTGAATGGTCAATCATTCCATTAGGTTTATGCAATGCACCAACTACATTTATGAGGCCGATGAATGATGTATTATGCCCATATTTAGATTAATTTTTATGGCATATTTATATGATGTATTGATTTGCAACTCTATAACATATCATGCAAGCATTAGGGACTTTAACGAAGCACAATTTCTATCTAACTCAAAGAAATGTGAGTTTTCTCAGCATTCATTGGTGTATTTTTGGTATGCGATTAGTGGAGGGGAACTCAAGATAAATATTTCAATGAGGGAGGCCATCATGAAATGGATGGTCCCATTAATGTCATAGAAATTATGAGCTTTTTTGGGGAAAAATAAACCCAAGGAATTTCATAACATCATTTTCTACAGTAGATGCACCACTCCATGCCATGCTAGTAGATGCATCACAATTGGATGAGTGTTTCTCAGATGTGTGATCAAGTATATGATGTTATTTTTTTTTATCTAAAGGATGCCAAATTAAGTTTGTAGACACATGGGATGTTTTTGTTGAAAAGTTCGAATAGAAAAAATGTTTATGTTTTAAATGAAAATACTAAAAAGTGTTGTCTAGGTAAATTATACGAGATCTAGTTAAGGCATAGACGAATGGGTAATTTAATTTTTGATCACATAGTAAAGTTGAGTAAAAAGAATGTTGTTTAGGAATCAGCCAAAGATTTCCAAGCCCAAAAACACGATTTGTAAATTGTACCAAATTGGGAAATGAATTCATGTTCCCTTCAAAGTTAAAGGAAAACCGTTCACCAAGCAATTACAGTTGGTTCATATGGACTTATGTTGTTTCACAAGAATGAAAAAAACTGAATGGTAAGCTATACTTTATGCTGATTATTAATGATTACAATAGACTAATTTGGGTTGCATTTTTTAGGGAAAAGTTAGAAGCTTTTGAGAAGTTTAAAATATTTAAATCCATGGTTGGAAATGAAACTAGTTGTAAAATAACGTGTATAAGGTCTGACAATAGGGGTGATTTTACCTCTAATGAATTTGATGAATATTGCAAGGAGCATGGCATTAAAATAGAATTCACCATTGATAAAACTCCACAATTGAATTGTGTAGTTGAAATAGCTAATCGATCAATATAGCAGTTGGAAAAAGCAGTGATGGATGAGAGAAGTATCTCACAAAAGTTTTGGGCTGAAGCTATTCATACAACAATAGTTATTTTGAATAAAGCTCACTTCTAGCCAAAAGTGACAAAACCTTTATGAACTATGGTATGGAAAGCTAACAACAATCAAGAACTTCAAATTATTTTGCAAGAAGTGCTACATTAGGAATAATGATGAGAATATATTTGGCATGTTTGATTCCAGAGCAGATGAATGTATATTTCTTGGGTATTCATAGAATAACAAAGCTTACAAGTGTCATAGTAAAAATTAAGAAAATAATGGACAATATTGATGTCAGAGTGGATGAGTCTACTTATCTCAAAGATAAGAAACCAACAATTATCAACTCAATGGAATATGCCAACCATGAATATGATGATGAACCATTTGAGGAAGAAGCCAATGAAGATGTAGAAAACCCTCAACCAAAAGACCCCTCAAGATATGTTCAAAAAGATCATCTTTCTAATCAAATTGTAGGTGATTTGGATGCATAAGTCCAAACTTGGAGAAGAATGATGAATCCCCCTAATTAAGCACATATTGCTATGTTGTCCATGATTGATCCAAAATATTTTTCTCAGACCAACCAAGATGATAGTTGGATAAAATCCATGAATGAAGAGATAGATCAAAATTGAGAAGATTAGACTCGGGAATTGAATCTAAGACCAACAAATAAAAATGTCATTGGGACAAAATGGGTCTTAAGGAAAAATTAAATGAGGATGGACAAGTGGTAAGGAATAATGTCATATTAGTATGTGAAGGTTGTGCTCAAGTTGAAGGATTAGATTTTGATGAAATCTTTGCTCCGATATCTATATTAGAGGATATTCGAATGTTTTTAGCCTTTTTGAATCACAAAATGTTAAAGATATATCAGATGGATATAATATCAACTTTCTTGAATGGTGAACTTGAACAAGAGGTTTACATTCAACAACCTAAAGGTTTTTAGCTGTCAAATAATTTTATATATATATGCAAGTTGAAAAGGCATTATATGGTATTAAACAAGCACCCATGGCATGGTATTCGAGATTAGATAAATATATGCTATGGCGTGAGTTCAAAAGAGGAGTAGCATACAACAAATTATATATCAAATTTGAAAACATAAATCTTTTGATTGTTTTTTTTTTTGTTTTGGTAGTGATGTAGATGAACTCAGTCAAAATTTTGTAGCTAATATGAAGTCCGAATTTGAAATTTCCATGCTTGGAGAAATCTTACGCTTGGTTTACATATTACATTTTCAACAAAATGAATATTCATCTCTCAAGCGAAGTGCCTCAAACAAGTAATGAATAAATTTGGAATGGAAGAATGCTCACTTTTTAGTATTCTAATGGTCACTGGATGCAAACTTAACAAATATGATGAGTTAGTTGAGGCCGATTAGATATTATATAGGTAAATTATTGGTGGCCTCTTAAATTTAACAACTACAAGACCATACATTATCCAAGAAATTGGTGTTGTTGGAAAATTTCAATCAACCCCCAACAAAGTCATCTCCTAGCCACCAAAATAATACTCAGATATTTGAGAGTTACAATGGATTATGGGTAATGGTATCATTGGTTAAAATTTCCTCACTAACTGCATACACAAATGTTGATGGGAAGGAAATGTATATGAAAGTAAAAACACAAATGGAGGTGCTTTCTTTCTTGGAAAATGCTTAGTGGCATGGTTGAGCAAGGATAAAACATCAATCTCTCTCTACTATTAAGGTAGAGTACATTGCAACAACATCTAGCTGCACTCAAACTTTGTGGATTAAGAAAACCTTAAATGATATTAAAATAACTTATATAGATTGTATTCCCATTAAATGTGATAACACAAGTGTTATCACCATGCCTAAGAATTTTGTTATGCATTAAAAGGCTAAGAATATTCCCACCAAGTGCCACTTTCTCAAATATCAATAGATTACAAATAAGGCTATGAGACTAGAGTAATTTCTCTCTCCTCTCTCAACTAGATCTTCTCCACAAGGAAAGAAGGAAGTTATCAAAATCAGAAAAGGGATAGTTGAACAAGAAATATCAGTACATGGGTGTTGACAGGTACATAGGAACAAAATAATCATAGGGGGAAGATCAGTTGTAGGGGAGTATCTAAGATCTTTGCCATTAATGTCAAAGGGGGAGTATGAGCAATCATTTTATGAGACGCTTTATGGTTCTTGACAGGCAGAGAGAGAATAGTGTTTCCATGTTTAATTAATATTGTAATCAATGACCAACAATGTTTTAGTGATGTTTACAATAATGCCAAAAGGGGAGATTGTTCGCAATGTGTTGTTATTGATGTCAAAGAGTGTTGTAATTGATATCAAAGGTAGTTTAAGGTCAAGGATAGAACATACATTTGGAGATAATTTTAGCTAAAAAATATCATCTTAGATGCTCCTACAAAGTGTATGGTTGGATAGCCCTTAGAAAGAGATTTCCAACATGTTGTGGTAAAAACACAACCCCCCACCCCCATTATTCACTTAATTATCATTATGGGGACCCTTGATTGAATGATTGGTCATATTAATATTTCATTTTGAGTATTTGGATTGCTTCAATGAGTTCAATCTATTCCTATCTTCCTATCGTACCTTTTTTTTTAATCTCATTTGGTTGTTTGGTTTGTAAATGGCACCTAATTGAAGATTGGATATTTTTCATTGCATTGGCCTATTAAAATGTATTTTACCTTTTTGTTTTAAAAGTTATTGTTCTTTTTATTTTTTTTTTTTGTTTTTTGTTTTTTTTTTTTTAATATTTATTTAATTCATTACATAGCCCTCGAGACCAAGACCAAGTCTTATATTACAAAATGGCTTATTGATAAAAGCAGAGAAATACCTATTGAAAAGAATTCATATATCAAATCTCATTTCAGAGTTTTGATGTTGGAGGAATTCATTTGAAAGGCCTGATATTTAAAGTCCAATCCATAAAGTGGCTCTTTTCAATAATCAAATGAATATATTAAGTGGAAATATAAATTATGGAACTATATAATAAAGTGGTTGTCTGATGACCCACATTCCATGTCATCGTTTCAACTCTCGCATTTCAGATATTTCCTTTCGAGACAAATTTAAAAAAATATGATCACTGATATTTCAATATTCCAATCCTGTCAATATGCCAATACAACATATCCCTCTGATCTTCGACATCCAATACAACACTTCCTTTGATCTCCGATAGCGATATAAACTCTCGCTCCGACCTCCAATAATCTCTCCATCACTGATATTCCAATGTGCCTCCCCCTCCGACTTCTGATATATGTCAGGCTCCAATATACAAACCCTATATGAAAATTGATGATGGTCTAATCAGAATATCACATCCACCTGTATATAGAAACTTTTAAATGGTAAAATTCGTAAAACCCCCAATAATCCATTCACCTCTGATATTTGTACCTGATACAATTTTATAAAAATAATTAAATGTGAAATCACATCCGCTCCATATCAGAGCCTCCCAATATCAACATTTTTTGTTTGAGCACATTATAAAAAGTCCCGATGGACTTACCTCTGATACCCTTAGCTCTTTCCATGTGTATCATCCTTTGACCATTGTTATAGCCGCTAAATTTAAAAAACCCACTTAGTTATAAAGTTGGGCATATAAATGATGGTTTAAGGATTGGTATCATGTTCGCTTCGTAACACCCATATATCGTAAGATTTGTTGTGTGACTATGTTTAAAACTCCAATATGCATTTCTCCGATGCCTGTCAATTCTTACCATTTGTCACCTCCAAGGGGCCGCTGTCTTATAAATAGAAAATTCGCGATATATATTGATTTTAGGTTTAATGAGGGTTTGTTCAAAGTTTGTTTTACTCTATTTTTAGTATATAATGGCTAATTTTGATTTCGGTTTTGACAAAGGGCTTACAATATATGGCTGAAAATGAAAACAATTTAGTGAAATTCCTCCAAGTAGGAATTGAATCCTTTATTATCAGAAAACTATTGAAAACCACTAGGTTAATTTTAACACTACGCAGACTAAATTGGGGAATTTTTTCTTAACTGTCCCATTGGCGTTTTTCTAGATCCCAATCAAAGAAATCCTTCCATTTAATTGTATTTTTAATAACTCTGTTATTGAGAGATTCGAGGAAATGGTTATTATTTATAAATCATGTATAAAAACCCATCGCTAGGGATTCAAATCAAGGAGAAGAGGCATAATAATTTAGGAGCTTTCAGTCTGTTTGTAGAGGAGTTTCAGTGCTCATTTTCACTATTGTAGTGGGATTGAAGTCTTATTTGTAGACATAGATCAAGTTTCTAGCAACGAGGGATTTGCACTACTATAAACTTTTGAGGTTTTTTAACTTGATTCATATTCATAATAAAGTTTATTTCTGTAATTATTGTATGGCACTATTGTTTTCATCGATTATTGAAATAAATGTTTTCAGTTTTCAATTATATTTCTCTTGAATGAGTTATTTTTTGGCTTTAGCACTATTGTTAAATATTAATTGTTAGCCCATTTAAAATTTTGATCAAGCTACCTTGCAAAATTAATTAGAACTGCATCTTGAAAATAGGAAATTGTATAAGATCAAAAATTTATTTCTTTAGGCTAGCTAGCTATCTAAAAGTTTAGAGTTACAGATGCTTTTCTTTTATACATGGAGTTTTATTTGAACTACTTCAATACTATGACATGAATTTCTTGTTCTTATATATATTTTTATTATGAGTTGGAGCTATTTAGAATTAAGTGTCTGGTAACTATTTAGTAGGAAGTTAGCTGTTTGTATTTGTTTTAACAAGGACTAGAACTCGTGAACTATTTCCCTAGTCTATTTCCTTCATTCCAATTCCACTTTCTATATTCTTCTTTTCTCATCATTTTAGCTTGCTCTCGATTGCGATAAAGACTATTCTTTCCTTCAAACAAGATAAGAGACGTGCATCATAGGTTAAGTTTTGCATTTTAATTCTTGTTTCTACATCTTAGAAGTCCTCTTGCCAAAGAGACAAGCTTTAGTTGTGGCTTGGTTGAGCCCCAAATCAACTTAAGGATCACTTTCTTCCCTGATCAGCAAGAGGACTGATCTGATGTCTCTTCTCTATTGGTAGGTGAAAGTCATATTTTAAGCTAGTGGAGATAGAGACATGGTAACTGGACCTAGTTTAACCAGTCAGAATCACCATTTCAATGGAAAAGGAGCTGCTCTAAGTTCCCAACTGAGCGGTCTCCCTTATAATGTTGTAGGCATAGATTTTTGAGCCTTCAACATTTTTGACGCTAGAAGGAGGGCCTAAAGAATTGTTGCCTTTCAGATTTTTTGTATTTTAAAGTTTTTATTTTAATCATAATAGCTCCTCTGAAACTTCCCATTTGGAGTTGTGCCTCTGTACGTACATCTACCAATTCTCCACTAGAAATATTAAGACACTTGTCAAAGGTAAAGTTTGACGGTAAGAGGAATATTTTTGCATTTAATCATGCTTTACAATTCATTCAAAAATTTTCAAATTCTACTTTTCATGATATTGATGAAGGTATTCTTTGCAGGATTTGTATTCTTACTTTCTCAAGAAAAGATGAAAACTAGTGTCAATCTCTTCCAATTGCCTCTACTCACAGTTGAGATCAATTTATCACAATGTTCCTTTATAAATTTGACAGTTATGATTATGAATACGTATGTGATGAATTCTAAGATTTACGAAGATTTGAAAATGAATCTCTCTTAGATTTTATTGCTAGATTTTAGTTAATTTGCTTGAGATTCAAAGATGAAGATAAACATTCAGAAATTGAACTGATCGATTTTTTTGAGTATATTTGTTCACTTCCTCCCATTTCAAATCCATATGTAGTAATTGCAAGCTTTGATGAATCTCCTTCAACTTCTAGTGATATTATCAAAAACTTTGATATAGAGGTGCATATTAATCATGATGAAGTGGCTTCAACCATGTATGATAAATTCCTAAATTTAGTACACACCTCTTATAGTGTTAATGATAATCATGTTGACGAACCATTATCACAAAGCTTGCAAGCATTTGATAAAAAAATACAGGAAGAAATCACAAATAAACTTGAAGGACCATCTGCCACAAAATCTGAAAATCACTATGATTAAATTCAGAAAATCAGATTATAAATCAACAAGTACAAGCAGAAATTGAAATTTCCAATAATATGCGACATGCTGTACAAATTTCTGAATTTGATCATGTTGATCAAATACAAAATTTAGGGCAACTAAAGAACATTCTTCAAGAAAGCGCAATCAACCAAGTAAATGATCTAAAATTTGAAATTTGCAATGAAGAAAGTGCACAAGAATTCACAAATAGAGATATTTTTAAATTCATTGCTTCTGATTCTCATTTTCACCTCTATCCTGATACCTTTGCTGATAGAAATATATCCCCTCTTTTCTTTAATGTTATTCCAGAAAATAGAGAGGCTGATATAAATGAATTTCCTAATATTTTTTATCAAGATAGAGAGACAATTATTGATCATTCTTCTGACATAAATGAACATGTGTTCCATATTCCTTCTTATTTTGGTACTTCAGATGGGAGTGAAGAAAATTTTAATGAATGTTGTGAAGCTAATTACGATGATTACTCTGATATTGAGGATGTTGATTCATCTTCTATTTTATTAAACCCTGATGATCAAAGTCAAATCACATGTGAAAATGAAGAACACTAACTCAAAAATTGTTTCAACTAGTTCTCATGTTTAAACAATTAATCATACTCATGATTTTTTTTGGTTTGCAGATTTCTGTGGTGTGGTTTTTGAGACAATGAATTCAGATATTCCATAGTTCTCATTTTTAATTTGTCGATGTTTCGAGTCTAGACCAAGACTCATCATCAGGATTGATTTACAAAGAAGAGGAGTTGGAGTAATAAATATGATTAGGTGAGGTTGTCAAGTTGGGGAACCGACTAGTTTAATGATTTTTATTTAAATTCATTATTATAATGTTATTGTTAATAAATAACTAATTATCTAAGTTACCTTATTTTAATAATAGATATATAGCGTTCATTTTTCTTTTATGTTTTATAAACTTTCTTGTAATCTTTTTTATTTTAAATTTATTCTAATTAAATACACTTATTTATGTTTAAATTGCTTTACCTAATATTTTTAATTATTGATTAATATAAGTTTATGTTATTAGCTAGTTATTTATCTAATGTACTAATTTTCGTTACTTTAATAAATTGTCTATTAATTTTTAATTTTATTATTCTAATTAAATTTTTATTTGTCTAAGATTAAAGGAGAGGTGTTTAGTAAATTATTTCTCTTAATATTTTGAATATTGCTTAATTCAAGTTTATGTGATTCGCTAGTTTTGAGGTTTTCATTAAATTTATTATGTACTTTTAGGTTTTTTCTTACATTATTATAATAAGTTCATTCAATTTTTTAT
>APFE031671345.1:117790-150638 GCA_000404065.3 Pinus taeda | reverse complement strand
AATGAAGGCAATATATCAATTATTAGAATAGAGTAACTTATATAATTAGTAATTTATTAACAGTGACATAATAATATAATGAATTTAAAATAGAATTCATTAAACTAGTCGGTTCCCCAACTTGACAACCTCACATAATCATATTTATTACTCCAACTCCTCTTCTTTGTAAATCATTCTTGATGATGAGTCTTGGTCTAGACTCAAAATGTCGACATACTCATGATTTCAACATTCAAAAACCCATTCCAATCTATGATTTTTATGATGATCGAATTCTCACTCATATTCATAGTCCTGACCCTCTCTTTAACTCACAAGTTGGTGTTGGCAATCATTCTAATTCCATTATTCTGGCCAATCCTTATGAAGAGGAAATGACTTCAAGTCAATCCCAATTGTGATGTAACAATAATTGTATTACTACTGAAGATAGTGATTTGATTTTATTGTTGTACCTTCACTTATTTTGTTTGATTTCATATTTGTTTTATGTTTTCATTTTTCAGTGATTAGATATCTTAGGTTGGCATATTGAGCAGTTCAATATTGAACACTCAATTGATGCATTGCCTGAAAGGGAAAATGAAATTTCAAATCATAATCATCAACATCAAGAGTTATTACTCTTCCAATTTCAATTGATTTTCATTTCTTATCACTTGTTACTTTCCTCTCAAAATCGGTGCCAACAAGAGAGTGTATTCTTACAATATGGCCAACTATCTAATTCTATTAATGATCTTCCATTGAAACTATCAAATTTCCATCCATTTTTCATTAACCCATTTGAAATACATTTCGAAAGTTTTTCTTCACAAAATATTATTAATAATTTAAAGTATGTACATAAGATTGACAATTTTATGCAAGCCATTGTATCTCAAAATGCATATCCAGAATCTAGCTTGTTATCCCATCTTCTAAACATCTTCCAATCATTAATGGAAATCCATCCAGATTTCTATGATCTAATTGAAATTTAGTTGGAAAGGACATTTCAAGAGAAGGTGATTGTAAATAAGTTGTTTCTTGTAAATATATTAGCAATTAGTGTACATACTATGTTCAAATTTATTTTTATTCATTTAACTATATTCTTGTTACTAATGTTTGACTTGTACATATATGCAGGAGTTAGAATGAGAGAATGGTTACATTGGAAGTATGACTATACCTAGTCATGTTTCCTTCCATTAAGTTAGAATTAGGGATAGATTAATTTAGATTATATTCTTTTTCTCTCTTCATTTTATTACTAAATATTTTAATTAAGCAAGTAATGAATCCTAGTTTTTGGCACCCCCTTTCATTTGTTGGAAAAGGGGCTTAGAATATATCATAAGCTCTTATGTAGTCAAATCGTAAACACTTTTGAACTGCTTGATTATCATGTTTTTTTCAATTGTTTGTCACATTGATAAAAATGTTATTTAATCATATATGAAGAAATTCTAAGGAATTGCTATGGCTTGGCAATTTTTTGATTCACAAGTATTTCTAAAGGCTCATTTTCACCTCTCTTGACCTTTAATGTAAATTTGAGGTGGATGCAATCTAAAAGTTCATTACTTATAATTTTAGATTAAATAAGTAGATGATATTGAACATATGCGAATTTTGAGAAATACATGGAAGAATTTGAAGTTTCATGAGGTAAACCTACAATCAATAGTCTACCATGTATGTATTATCAAGTTCATCTTCATCTGTTGTTTGTTTTTCTCTTTTTTCGTACTTTATTTCTTATTTTTGTTTCGTTTCTTTTTTCAGGTCTTCATTGGATTGATTTTGGAGACTTAAAATAAGCAAGCAACCAACCTTTTTTAATTTTGCAACATGTTTAGGGAAGTATTTGTTATTTTGTGAGAATTTGAGGATTCTTTAATTTTGCTTCTATTCATTAAAACCAGAATAGGCCTTTAATATAATATCGTGAGATTCATATCATATCATTATAATATCGTAACTCTCCTCATAAGAAAGTTCTAATAAAAACATTCTCCAATCAATTATTTATGATAATTAATGTATTTATTAAAAGGGCTTTTGGTTAAAAGTTGAAGTTGAGTTGGGCACTTTCTTTTGAATTAAATTCTTTAAAAGGCCCGACCCCATAGGATTGCCACGTAGAACTATCAGAGCTTCTGAATATTAAAACTTTTCATACCAGCATCACTCAAAATATGCCCATATCAAATCTCCGATACAAGGCCTCCAATATCCCTTCCTACTTATATTTTCAGCCGTTATGTTTTAATAATAAAAGCCTATTAGAAGGTAAGAATATCACATGTTTCAAAGATATAACCATAAGATTTATCCGATATTATCCTTTTGATACGCTCATGTGTGCAGACCCACGTGAATTTACATTTAGAAATATTGAGTCAATAATCATATTCTGCCTCTCATCAATGCAACTGAAATTAAAAACTTAACACTCTTTATTTCTCAGATTTTCTACAAATAGAGGAAACTTCACACAAAACTCTTGCAATGAATGATCTTATCCATGATTTTATCTATGCTTATTATAAATATTAAAATCGTTGAGTTGAGTTAAACCATTGCATCACACTCGTTCATATTGTTTTCCCTTTAGTCATATTCCTTTCTTCCGAAGGGGCTCATAGCCCTAAATCAATGAATTTTGGAATCTTGATCCTCTATTTTTCATTTTTCTAAGATCTTTCCTTAGAATTTCATATTTGCTGGCTTATTTGACTCTTGGGTTTGTATTATATCAAAATCATTTAAAACGAGTTATAAGATTTACCTCCCCGAGATCCACATTTCATTTTCCTTCACTATCATGTCCATTACACTTAGCAAAGGAGATGGCCTCTATTTCATTGTCTTCATTGGAATATTGTGGGCTTAGACCTTTCTAGGTTGATTTTGGCTTCAGAAAATATTTTTGAGATATTTTATTCCCGATTAGTCTCATATTTATTAAACCTCGAACTTATTTTACAGGTAAATGTAAGTGCTCTTGCAATCATTTTTACAAAACTTAAAATTATCTCATTATCAGAATGAAAGTCATCGGAACTACTTTATAAACTCTTACAAAACTTTTACCTCCAATGCATAAATGTTTGATATACTAGAAAGGAAATGTTCCCACATTCTACATTTAACAAGAATTCATTATCGGGCATGATCAATATCATAAGTTTTGTTTGTAAAAGTTACACAAAATCTTTTGTTCCAAGATCTTAATTCCCCTTGATATTATAAATGTTAGGACTTCTTACATTGGAGGTGAAATTTAATTAAAATTTTGAAAAAAAATGTCACCGGAAGCATTATGAAGCAAAGCATTTATTTATTGGAGTTTTTTTCATTAAGATTTTTGGAAAACTTGAGCTCTTACCTTTCACTTTGATTCTCTCAGAAACTCGCAACTTTAGAATACTAGGTTAAAAATCTTCATAGGTCTTGGATCAATTCATTATGATCTTTCAATATGCTCACATGAAGTCTTGATTGATTATATTTATATATATATATGCTTACCTTCATGTTATCATGGTGGTTAAAATCTTGGATATATTTTAATCATAATTTCAGAAAATCCAAGTATTCATTCATCAGGATGACTTTGTGACTATAGGGATATACATTCTTCATGGTGTATGCACATGGATCTCCCTTACTCTTTTCGGCAATATGCCTGGCTAATGAGAAATGTCATCACCTGTGGTTTATTTATCTTTTTGTATTTGAATCATTACTGGATCCACATTTTATTATCTTAATCAGCTTTTAGTGATCACCTTTATTTTTTTTTCAAGGCACTCTTGAGCAACCACTATGGTAATGTAACAATTGATAAAATTTGGAATAGGAAAAGATAATTGATCATGATTAAATCATGTTTGAATTCTATTTTATTTGAATTTTTGATATATTGCCCCATACTTATCATATAAATATTCAAGTCCTCTTCATATACATAATTTCTACATAATTTAGGATTTTGAATCAATTTCAATATTTCAGGGCTTATATAAATTCAGGATGGAAAAATCAAAGAAAACAATCACTGCTGCAATTCATAAAGAAGCATATCTTCATTCCCATTTCTGATGGATTTGGTTTACTTCCGATTTTGTGAGCATGAAACTTTGTTTTCTTTTAGTTGACTAGTTGCTTTAGTTTAGATTTAGTAAATCATTATTTTGGGTTGATAAGATTTCAAAAAAATCAACTTTTTAATGCTTTTAATTCTAATCAAAAGAAGAAGTTATCTTTTGTTGGAAAAAATGATATCTCCCAGGTAAGATTAAATGAAATTCTCGAATGGTAAGCTTGATACACCCACTTTCATTCATTTTCATTTATTTACTTTTGGTTTTATTTTTTTTTTTAGTTTTTGTTGATATAAAAAAATGTTTTGCATGACTTCATGATTCTTTTTTATATCCATGATGACTCATATTTGGAGCTCATTCTCTTTGTTGTTTTCCTCTAACTTTTGGAATAAAAGTTACAATATTTATCAAATCAGCTAAACAGGGGATTTTCTAAACCTTTAATCTGTTTCTTAAGCATTCATTTTATTAGAAAATGGTTGAGATTCTTTTATGCAGGTTTTTCTTTGAAACAAGAAAATTTGCAACTGGTAAGGACTTCTCATTAGCTTATTATCTGTTATCACTGCTATTCACCCTTAAATTGTAGAAGCCTAATCACTTATAACTCCCCAGGATAAAATTTACTAGATTCTCAACAAAATATAAATGTTCACATGATTATTTTCTATTACTTATTTTGTTGAGATATTTGTATAAGTAGTCCCTTTGGGTTTTATATTTTAAATTTGAGATTTTTCTTTTAGCTTTCACTTTCTTCATTTTTAAATTTTTAAAGTTTGTTGAATTCTTTTTCTACTTCAATTTGGAGTTCTTTTCCTTTTTCTTTCAGTTTTGGTTTGGTTTTGGTAACTCATGATTCATGTGGGAGGCCTTTTCCTCACCTAACAATGGTTATACATAGAAAATATTTACTCTATCTATTTCAATGAATTTCATTTATCATTAAAGGTGTATCTTTATGGAACCATAAAGCCCTCTCGCTTTAAATATTTTTCATGGAGGAACACACATCCTTTCTAAATGATAGGGTTTACCTTTTCAAGGAAAATAATTTATTTGAGTTTAACACAATGGATCCCTCCCACCCCTCCACTTTATAAAACCTATAATTGATAGTCGTGGGAAAATAATTTGGAGTCAACATTATGAAAGTATGTATCCATTAATGTAAGTCTCTATTACCATCCCACCTCTTTCACTCAGATACATCATAAACTAAATCTTGCAAATGCTCTTATAAAAAGGGTGATTAAAAGAGGAAGCATGGGAAATACAAGTAAACTCGTCAGGGCTATGAATGCTTGCTGGCAGTGGGACTTGGCTTGTATGGCATAAACTACAACTTTGTCGAGGTATTGTTTAGGCTTGCTGGTAGCGAAGCGATGTGAGAGACCATTCATAAAAATGGATATATGGTTTATCAAAAAACTCCTATCTTTACCTTCTTCTATTTCTTATACGAGGTAATGTTAAATCAAATTTTTCCCAAAATTTGGATCCATGATTCTTACTCAAGTCTGCTTTTGAGTACTTATATTTTTAAACACATATTTCTTAATATATTTATGTGGGACCCATGGAAATGTTTTATTGTTAGACGATTTTGTGAACTCCATTATTTTTAACCTCTGGTAAGCTAAAGTTCATTATCTTTAACTAGAGATAATTGTTCCTTCTTAGTGTGTCGCCATTGTTGTGGTAAAAACACAACCCCCCCATTATTCACTTAATTCTCATTATGGGGACCCTTTGATTGAATGGATGGTCATATTAATATTTCATTTTGAGTATTTGGATTACTTCAATGAGTTCAATTTGTTCCTATCTTTCTATCATAAGTTTTTTAATCTCATTTGGTTGTTTGGTTGGTAAATGGTGCCTAATTGAAGATTGGATATTTTTCATTGCCTTGGCCTATTAAAATGTATATTACCTTTTTGTTGTATAAATTATATTTCTTTGTAATTTTTTTTAAATATTTATTTAATTCATTACATAGCCCTCGAGACTAAGACCAAATCTTATATTACAAAGTGGATTTTATATTATGAATTGGCTTATTGATAAAAGTAGAGAAAGACCTATTGAAAAGAATGCATATATCAAATCTAATATCGGAGATTTGATATCAAAGGAATTCATTTGAAATCCCCTATATTCAAAGTCCAATCCATAAAGTGGCTCTTTTCATAATAAAATGAACTATATTAAATGACTCTTTTCAATAATCAAATTAATATTTAAGTGGCCATATAACTTCCGGAACTATATAATAAATTGGCTATCAGAGGACCCACATTCCACATCATTTTTTCGCTCCCACATACCAGAGGTAGTGCATATCAAAGATTTCTTTTCAAGAGACATCTAAATAAATCTGATTGCCGATATTCTGATATGCCAATCTCGTTGATATGTCAATACAACATATCCCTCCAATCTTTAATCTCTGATACAACACTCCCTTTGATCTTCGATAACGATATAACCTCCTACTCCAATCTCCAATAATCTCTCCATTGTCGATATTCCAATGTGCCTCCCCCTCTGACTTTTGATATCTGCCAGCCTCCTATATCCAGACCCGATATGCATATTAATGATGGTCTAATCGGAATATCGCATCTTCCTGTATATCAAAACTTTTAAATGGTAACATTCATAAAATCCCCGATAATCCATTCACTTCTGATATTTGGACCTGATAGAATTTTTAAAAAACAATTAAATGTGAAATTGCATTCGCTCCATATCGGAGCCTCCCAATATCGACGCTTTTGTTTATGCACATTATAAAAAGTTCTGATGGGCTTACCTATGATACCACTCAGCTCTTTCCATGTGTATCATCCTCATGCCACTATTATAACCACTAAATTAAAAAAAAAACCACTTAGTTATAAAGTTGGGCATATAAATAATGGTTTAAGGATTGGTATCACGTCTGCTGCGTAACAGCCATATATTGTAAGATTTGTTGTGCGACTGTGTTTAAACCTCTGATATGCATTTCTCTAATGCTTGTCAATGCTTACCATTTGTCACCTCCAGGGTGCTGCTATCTTATTAATATAAAAAAAAATGATATATATTGATTTAGGGTTTAATGAGAGTTTGTTCAAAGTTTGTTTTACTCTATTTTTAGTGTATAATGGTTAATTTTGATTTCAACTTTGATAGAGGGCTTCCGATATATGGCTGAAAACGAAAATGATCCAATGAAATTCCTCTAGGTAACAAATGAATCCTTTATTAGCAGGAAGTTGTTGAAAACCACTGGGTTAATTTTAGCACTGCGAAGAATAAATTGGGGAATTCGTTCTTAACTATCCCATCGACATTTTTTCATATCCCAATCATAGCAATCCTTTTGTTTAATTTTATTTTTAATAACTTTTCTGTTGAGAGATTCAGGTAAAAACCAGTCGTTGGGTTGAATTAGTGGGGATTCGAATCCAGGATAAGAGGCAGAATAATTTAGGAGCTTTTAGTCTGTTTGTAGAGGAGTTTCAACACTCATTTGCACTATTGTAGTTGGATTGAAGTCTTCTTTGTAGACAGAGGTCGAGTTGTTGGTAGCGAGGGATTTTATACTGTAATCTTTTGAGGTTCTGTAACTTGATTCATATTCATAACAAAGTTTATTTATGTAATTATTATATGACACTATTGTTTGCATCGATTATTCATTTTTATTTTTATTTTTTTTCAATTAAATTTCTATTGTATGAGTTATTTGTTGGATTTAACACTATTATTAAATGTTAATTGTTAGCCCATTTAAAATTTTGATCAAGCTAGCTTGCAAAATTAATAAAAAATGCATCTTGAAAACTGGAAATTGTATAAGAACAAACATTTATTTCTAACAATTTAGAGTTATAGATGTTTTGTTTTTCTGCATGGAATTTTATTTGAACTACTTCAGTACTATGACATGAATTTGTCGTTCTTATACATATTTTTATTAGGAGTTGGAGCTATTTACAATTAAGTGTATGGTAACTATTTATTAGGCATTTAGCTATTTGTATTTGTTTTAACAAGGATTAGATCTCTTGAACTATTTCCTTGGTCTATTTCCTTCATTCCAATTCCAATTCCTGTATGCTTCTATTCTCGTCATTTTATTTCCTTCAAACGAGATAAGATAAGTGCATCATAGGTTAATTTTTGCATTTTAATTCTTGTTTCTACATCTTAGAAGTCCTCTTCCCAAAGAGGCAAACTTTGGTTGTGGCTTGGCTAAGCCCTAGATCAACTTAAGGATCACTTTCTTGCCTGATCAAGAAGAGGAATGATCTGATGTCTCTTCTCTATTGGTAGGTGAAAGTCATATTTTAAGCTAGTGGAGATAGAGAGAATGTAACTAGACCTAGTTTAACCAGTCAGAACCACCATTTCAATGGAAAAGGAGTCGTTCTAAGTTCTCGATCGGGTGGTCTCCCTTATAATGTTGTAGGAAAATATTTTCTATCCTTCAACACAACAATACATGGCACTCTGAAAAACATCTATGGTATCAGAAGATACACCAATTTAAAGTTTGATAGTTTACAAGTGTTAATGGATAAGGTTCCATGGGTTTGTTTCTGCATATAACCAAATAGAGAAACCCTCCATTTGTTATTTGTTGATTATAGGGGGGAGCATCGTAATCAATGAGAACCATTCGATTAAAATTGACAGAGATTTCAGTATCGAGCACCCTTAGGAAAATACATGAAGAATAGCCACACAATAGACAAATTATAGACCCCTCTCCATTAAGGGTTGTGTAGGCAAGGGGGATTGCAATAAAAAACATCCATCAATATATCTAAGACCAAGCAGATCAATGGTCATCACGTAACAAATGGAAGATAAATTAAATAGTGTACAATCATCCAATGTGATCGAATGAAGTAAAAGAGTGTAATATGATGACCCAAATTAATATCAAGTGGTGGACATGCACAATATTTAATGAGCATCTAGTGCCAAATATTATCCAATGATGGAGAATGCTTGGATCAAATGGTTTAGACTAACATTGGGTGTCGAAGCTACATGTTGTTTAACAACCTTCTAGATCCCAATGGACATGGTGGAAGACACATGGCATGATCTTATTAGTTGACAATGATGACTCAGTAGCATAGGTGGTGACCTACATGGTACACTGACATGACACAAGTGACGTCCATCCTGTGCCATGATGATGTCAATAGATGATGTTGCATGTTCCATACAAGTGACACATCACATGCAAAATCAACATTTTCATGTGACTAAGTGGGACATTTTTGGTGACACATGGCACCACCCAAGAAACACCATATGGCACAAATGATGCCATCATGACATTAAAACAAAAATTCCTAAGTACAAATATGTACGTGGTTTTGAAGTTATGGTTATATATGGATAATGGTGTTGAGAAAAAGGAGCTATGAGCTAACTAGACAAGTAGCTAGGCCTAGGTCATGGCCTGTAGGTTTTATATGAGTGTTGGGAACGAGATCCCCCAAGGATAGTTTTGGGGCTAAAAGCCCATATTTTGAGTCAAAATTTGTAATACAGTTGTAAAGTCTTTGCATTTTGTGGTAGCGGAGCATGGAGGTGTCATGATTCATAAAGGGTTATCCGCCCTTATTTTGTAAAGTAAAGTTGGATGTATAAAAAGATCTCTAAGTAGTTATGATGAGTCATAAGTTGTAGAAGAAGTCTTGAGCGATAAGGAGAGAAGTCTAAGTTTTGGGTCTTAGTGTAGGTAGGGGCTTTGCAGCTGAGTGCACAAAGGCCTAGGGTGGAAGTCCATAGCTGAGTGCGTCGACCCCTGCAGTTGTGTGCGCAGGGAGGATAAATTCTATAATCATCTGAAGATATCAATGAAGAGAAGCATTCTAAAAATTTTATGTCTTTGTTTCCTGTTAATGCATTTGTCATATTGTGTATGGATTTCATTTACAATGCTTATGTGATGCACGAATATATGTAACTATGTTGGTTAATAGAACGCAAGTAAGAACATCTATTTACACGGTGCTAACTGTGATTGTTTAATAAGATAAGTAAGATACTTAATCTAGTTTGGGAATCTGCACAACACACTTCCCTAGCAACACAAAAGTACCTGAACCGCAGGTTAGGGCTGCATGAAGGTCAATCGTACCCCTTCACGGAGGTACCGAAGGGAAGAGTAGAGGGATAGATAGCCAAAGCCCTAGAACTTAATGACCTACACAAGGGCAGGAATAGAAGGGATAAACCGACATCACAACCATCTCAGGGTGCGGAAACTTGGTTCCAACATCCCCCCATACTACTTCGGGTGAGACTTTGGTCTGCGCTCTACGGGGTGATACTGAAAGGGCTAGTAGTGTAGGGATTTGTTTGGCTAACTAACGCTGAACTTGCGTCAGGCCCCACCAAGCCAACAAATGGTTCCATTGTTGGGTTCATCAAAAAGTCCAAAAGCAGCGCGAAAAAGCATGTTATGGTCAGCACATTAAGTCGCACACCTTTAAGGTAAATGACCTAGTTTTTTTATATGACAACAAGTTTGATAAATTTCCAGGGAAATTCAGATGCATTGGTTAGGGCCCTATGTCATTAAAGAGATTATCGACGGAGGAGTGGTACAACTGGTCAAATTGAATGGAGATCCTTTCTGAAGAAAGGTGAATGGAAGTCGATTGAAGCCATACACCGGTGGTTTGGCCATGTGACTATATGAAGGTAGCACAATATTAGCACTCCAGGCAGCTGAAAGGAGGTGCAGGACTATAAAATACATTGCCCAGGTTGGGGAGCTGCGCAATTGTAGGATTGTGTGAAGAAAGGAAGTGTCACAGGGTTCGTTGCAGCGCGAAGGGAGCTATGCTACCCAAGAAGAAATCACACAGGTCGGGTAGAAAGTGATTGTTAAAGTCACTGTTCATGATTTGACAGTAGAAATGTGGCCAAATGGAGTGGGTGGCCAGCATTTAAGACACAATTTATGGGTCAGATCCTTGAAAATCTGCCACCAATCTGACATTAATGAATCGAATTTGAGGGGAACGGTCAGATTTGAATTCAAAATTCCCTATAAATTACAGGTGGCTGTCCAACGAAAAACACTTGACATTTTGAGAATTGAGTTGTTGAGCTCTCAGGTGCACATGAACCGAGAATTCTTTGAGGCTCTGATTACGAGTCCAGCATTTGAGAACTTACCAGAGATATCACAAGCCTTAATGATGAGTGCTATGTTGACACCTGCCATGACCATGGACATCGAAGCAGTGATGACCGAGGAGGATATGATGGAAGTGGTTAGCGAGGCAGAAGTAGCTACTCCAGAGGTTACTGAAGTATTAACGGAAGTCCCCAAATCACCAAGGACACCAAGACCAAAGCCGACCCCAACCGAGGAGAGTGCAAGGGATAAGAAAGGAAAGCATCCTATAATACTGGTGCGTGCATCACCAAGAAGAAAACCACCGAAGCCCACCGCACAAGAAAAGGGAAAATCCATCAATCTAGAGCCGGAGGAGGAAGAAATTAAAGACATCCTGATGGACGATGAGGATGTGGGAGTAGATGTGGAGGAGTTTGAAGCCCAAGGTGTTGACCCTATCACTCGGTTGCTTGAGTATGTCCTTCCATGCAAAGGCAAGACCAAGGTGCTGAAAGATATCGATGAGAGCAAGGTCCCGTTGCAAACCCATCTGCTGCCGGATGAAATTGTTTTTGAAGGATCACACTTGGGGTGGATTCCTTTGTTAAAAAATGAAGAATGGGACTTGGCCAACCATGAGAAGTTCCCCACACCTGGCGATCGAGTAGCTGATGCACCACATCAACGATACAAACACCGAAATGACCACATTGGAGCCACGGAGGTGGCTCAGAGGAGTAGACAAGGCAGGGTTGCTCAACGTGCTTTGGGTGCCACACTACAACCGCACCTCGGTTACAGTATCAGTCATTAAGCAACTGCTATGCTTGGTGCATGATGGGTGTTTGTGGCTGGAGGAGCCAATAACCATCACTGACAGATTGATCCGCAGGATCACGCGGTTGCCCTACACAGGAGAAAATGCAGCCATGATATTTGGCGGAAAAGGTGGCGAGCAGGCCCTCGCAGAGGCCATGAAAGGGAAGTTTAAGTTGGTAAGGAAGCTACATGGATATGCCATATCCAACATCTATGACCCATGCTGTAAAGGTGGCTACACAGATTCTAGCAGGGAAGGTGATGAGGAAGTGTTACACCAATGAGGTGCGGGCGCCTGTCATCGCTCTAGCAGCCTAGTGTGCCGATGGAGTTCAGTTCAATTGGGTAGACTATCTCCGCGGTGACTTCTTTGCGAACTACCATGAAGAACAAGAGCTGAGTAAGACATTCCACTATGCGTGGCTCTTGCTATCTATTGTGCTGGTAGCATGGGAGCTGCGAGAGGACAACCAATGCCCTTCGGTCGTGCTAGACCTACCAGAAGTAGCAAAGTACGCTTCGTTATGGGCGACTAAGGATACGCAACGGCTCAAGGACAACAATATCTTCTAGATATTGATCGAGATGAACATCCACATGGCCATCAATCGCAAACCGCGGTTGTTGCCTACGGTGTTTGCTAACCTGTAGAGCTATGTAGAGTTCAAAGCAGGTTTTCACCATGTGTCCATTAGGGCACGGAAGGACCCTGCGTAGACATGGTATGACTTGCCTATCTGGAAATAGATGATGCCATTGATGTAGTACTTGATCGATGGCCAGAAAAATGGCACACCACAATAGACTTGGCGGTCAGAGGGAGCAAGTTCGCCGCACAGAAAAAGAAGGAGGAGGCCAAGTTCAAGATGACGCAGCTAGCCGAAAAGAGAAAGAAGGAGGCCGCTGATAAGGCCTAGGAAAAGTGCAATGTCGCTCAGCAGATGATGAAGCAAACAGGTGTAATAGAGTGGGGTCTAAAAAAGGTGTGAGGCCACATTCACCTTAGACAGAGGAGGAGATGGACGAGTAGATAGAATAACACCATGCGAACCCATAGGCGATGTCCGCCTGCATCAAGCATCCAAGGGAGAAAGAGAAAAGAGGGTCTAGGAAGAAATCTAAGTTTACTAAGACATCCCTGGACCCAATCACCCTCATAGAGAGTGATTTGCATGACATCAGTGACACGGTGCGGGATGTCACCGCGAAGGCCCTACAACAGTTTGAGTAGCAACAACAAATAATTTTGGTGGCTATCCTGATAGGTTTGGAGGAGCTGCAGACCCGCGCATCACATGCTGGCACGGTGCCTAGAATTCTTGCTATCAACACTTCAGAAGTTTCCGAGATGCTGTGTGCAAAGGCTTACAGTGCATAGTGCTGCTTTATGGAGCACTGACCATAGAGAATGAAGCTGACAGGCCCACTGTCAGCACCCTCAAAGGAGTAGGGTTGAATCTGGTAGTGCTCCCTAGTGAAGTGCTCTACCTCTTGCAGGATGGAGTGATTGTGGAGTTGAGGGCCCATGAGCATCATGCCCTCCAGGTGATTAGTGAGCAGCGCATTAATAATGAGAAGATGGCACTACAATGAGACTCTTCCATCACCACTGTGACTGAGGAAACCAACCAGAACAAGCATATAATGTAGGTCATCGAGGAGGCATGCCAAATGGTCCTAGAGTTGGCCATTCCTAAGGAAGAACCAATCAAGTTGTGCGTCCAAAAACTGACTACAAGGGTGTGTGACGCTCGTATAGAAATGGCGAGGGTACAGTTGGAGTTGAACCTGCAGATCTGAGAGTTACAGTTGAAGTTCCAGCCTTCAACTTCACTAGAAGTGAAGGAGCAATGGGCAACCACTGTCACAGAGGTAATAGCAACAGTTGACAGTGCAGTAGCAGACTACACACAACTTTTTGAGTAGTCATCGCAGGTTCTGAAAAGCTTGCAGGAGGACCCTAATGTACAACATCTGGAGATAGAAGCGTGTGAGCTACAATAGCGCTATGATGAGGTCAAAGGCAAAATGTAAATCGTTGCACTCACATAGAGATTGGCAAAGCTGCAGGAGGCCAAGCAACTGAAAGAATAAGTGGATGCAGCATTACACAAGGAAGTAGTGATGAAGGCACGACTGAAGCCGTAGCTGGATGAGGCTTACATGGTGACAACCTCTATTGAAGGAAAGTTTGTGACTCTTCAAGTAACTCAGCAAAAGCTTTAGGCCAACGTTCAGGAGTAGTGACCAAGCAGATGGTTGAAGACGTGAAGCAGACAACTGCATAGTGCGTTGCCGAGGTTGCGGTCATAAGGGTTGAACTAGGAGGTCTTCGCACTAAGATCTCTACGCCTACGGAATGACTCGAGGGAAAGTCATGATGTCTTTGTTGGGGGCCTGTTGGTAACGGGTTCCCCTAAGGACAGTTTTGGGGGCTAAAAGCCCATGTTTTGGGTCAAATTTTGTAATAAAGTTGTAAAGTCTCTATATTTTGTGGTCGCGGAGTGTGGAGGTGTTATGAGTCATAAAGGGTTGTCCACCCTTATTTTGTAAAGTAAAGTCGGATGTAAAAGATCTACCTATGGTCCGTATACCATGGGATTGTATAAAAAGAGCTAATTAAGTAAGTTCTAATTAGTTCTGATGAGTCATAAGTTGTAGAACAAGTCTTGAGCGATAAGGAGAGAAGTCTAAGTTTCGGGTCTTAGTGTAGGTAGAGGCTCTGTAGTTGAGTGCACAGAGGCCTAGGGTGGAAGTCCGCAACTAAGTGCATGGACTACTGCAACTGTGTGTGCAGGGCGGATAGAGTCTATAATCATATGAAGATATCAATAAAGAGAAGCATTCTGCAAATTCTATGTTTTTGTTTCCTGTTAATGCATATTGTCATATTGTGTATGGATTTCATTTACAATGCTTATGTGATGCACGCATATATGTAATTACATTGGTTAATAGAATGTAAGTAAGAACATATATTTACACAGTGCTAACTGTGATTGTTTAACAAGATAAGTAAGATACTTAAGCTAGTTTGGGAATCTGCAGAGCACACTTCCCTAGCAGTGCGAAAGTACCTGAACTGCAGGTTAGGGCTACACGAAGGTCAATCATACCCCTTCGCGGAGGTACCAAAGGGCGGAGTAGAGGGCTAGATAGCCAGAGCCCTAGAACTTAATGACCTGTGTGAGAGCAGGAATAGAAGGAATAAACCGACATCACAACCATCTCAGGGTGAGGAAACTTGGTTCCAACATCGCCCCATATTGCTTCGGGCGAGAATTCGGTTCGTGCTCCGTGGGCTGATGCTGAAAGGGCCAGTAGTGTAGGGATTTGTTTGGCTAATTAACGTTGAACCTGGGTCAAGCCCCACCAAGCCAACAATGAGATTCTACAAGATAGGTGTAGAAGAAATTGGGCACATTTTGGTAATTTGACACTCTGGAAATTTGTCACTTTAGTGCCAAAATTAGAAGAACAATAAAACTACATCTCAAAAACCAGAATTGGAATTATAATAGACTAAAGAACACAAGGCTTCACTTTAGAACAACATGCAGGAAATAAAAGAAAAGTGTTAATATGAAAAGTTTAGATAAATCAACAAATTAATTGAACAACAAGATAACAAAAATATTAGAGAAACAGAACAACAATTAAATCAATAACATATTTGCAACAAAACTAATTTTAAAACCTATAAATATCAAATCAACTAAGTAAACAAGAAATTCTAAATCTTTATAAGAAGCAATAGGGTATGAGTAGAAATACACGAACAATATTCAAGTTATTTGAATATTTTGGAGCTTGAGAGAGCATCGAATAGGTGATTTTTTGATCAGAAAATAGAATTTATCTATGAATATATGATAGAGAGGCCTTTGTAATACGAGTTTGAAAATTATATGAAAGAAGGATTTGAAGGGTTGTGTAGGTTGGTGCTTGCATAATAGGGAGTTGGTTCTTTCCTTTAGTTGGTGTTGATAAATAGGGAGTTGGAGCTTCCTTTAGGTTGGTGCCTGAAAAATCAATAATCTAGTGCTTATAGATAGAAAGAAGGTTGTAGCTTACACAAAAATTGATGCAACTTGAAGTTGCAACTTTATTTTGCATCGTAATCAAAAGAGTTGGTGGTTTTCCCTATTGGCTTTACATGTTATCTTGTGTTCAAATTTATGAGTTTGGTGTGTTTTCACTATGGTGGTTGTAATTGTTTTTTACTTTGAGCAAATAATTTTGACATTGTTAAAATATCAATTCACCCACCACCAAATTCCCCCACCCCACCAATTTCCCCCACCCCACCCCCCCCCCCCCCCCCCCCTCAATATTTTCCTTATTTCTAATGTTTTTGGATGATATATGTGGAAACTAAGGAGTAAGGGAAGACATCACTAGATAGGAATTGAAATTAGATAATTTTTTTGAAAATATTAAGTAGACCCATTTATAGGTATAACAGACACCAAAGAGGTCAAAGAAAGGGTACAATGCTTGACATGACTAGGATAGAATAGAGAAATTATTTAAAGCAGGAGACACAGTTTGGTTATAGTTGAACAATGAAAGTGTTAGTGAGAATATTTATTTTACAAAATTAGACTATTTTATCCCAACAAGTTTTCCCAAGACTTTCCCTCACGATAAGGGTAATAATCAAACCAATCCCACATGCATGCATACAAGTAAGGAAATTACAAAGAAAGGGAATGAAATATACCTTCTATCTGAAGAAGTTGTTATTCGGTGTTGCTAAATTGAAAGAGACACTACAAGTCTCCACTCCTTGCTTTATATGTTGGATACCTACAAACATAGAAATCACAAACTTACCAAACACAACACTCTACAAAACTGATTAGCATTAGCATAATCAATATCTAATGTATAAATATTAATATAAAAAGATATCATGATAGGATGTGCAAGGCATCAATTAATTCAATTATACCATAAAATGAAGATACATCATCATCCTTGGGCTCCTTTCTCCTCCTCTTCAACATTCAATCTAGTCACTTCCTAGATCAAGGATATTTTCACACTAGACGGAAATACATTTGAGCTCTCTCTCTATGATAGGGTCAAATTATATAGGTTTATTTCATTCTATAGGAGAATGTATTTGAACACCTAGGGGCTTGGGAAGTTAAGAAACTTCCATAATAATTGACCCCTATCCAAATCATGCACAAGTAGGTCGAGTTGATCTCCTCAGGAATGACAAAATCTAGAAAATTTGACCATGGTTTCTCCTAGTACAAAGGAACTGAGAAACAATGTTTATAGATTATGCCTACATCATAGTGATTGTACACATCATGCCATTATCATGGGAGTGACCATCCTATTAAAAGGGATAATATGAGATGATGAAGTGTGCATTAGGTTCAACGAGTCTAATGATAGAAAATGGCCTCTCTTACTAAATCAAGGTGGGAATAATAAGCTATAAAAAATCCCCCCTAATGCATGAGGTCATAAGAGGGTATCCATAAAATTGAAAGAGGAGAGATGAGCAGTGCGTATGATTTTTGTAACTCTCTAATTAATGGTGAACTCTAGTGATTGAGTGAAGAAATTTGCTTCTTTTGAAGAAACATTAGCTCAAGCGTTGGTTTCATACAATGCCATGCTGACATCCATATATGTTCTTCCAATTTTCAAGAAGCTCTGACTCTTAATGTTCCTTTGAAAGAGGATGCCTTCAATGGATCCTTTTTTTTTCTTCTTCTCTAAAAATAGGGTTTGGTATGTATATTTAATGGCTTTTGGCTGCTATTGACTAATCTCCAAAAGTGGATTTATGATACGTGGAAACCCCTCTTGACTAATGATCTTAATATTTACCATTTCACTTGGGGATTTTTTGTAGTGGTTTTTTATAATATTGAGGATAAGAAAAATATTTATGAATAAGAGCTCTGGATTTCAGACAGTGTTGGCCTTTTCATGCATCCTTTTTCTTCCACCTTTGAACCAGTTATAACATCAATATCCATGGATCCTATTTGGGTAAGGTTCCCAAACCTTCCCTTCCACCTTTGGAACCTTCCAATATTAAATTCCATTGGAAATTAATTGGAGAAGTTTTATTGCTGCAACCCAAAATCTAAATATTTTTATAAAACCACCTATGCTCAAATATGCATTGAGATGGATTTCAACAAGGGTTTCCCTGCTGAGATTAATCTCATGGCATTATACTATGTGTGGGTTCAGAAATTGGATTACGAAAATGTTTCATTTCGATGTCGAGCATGTTATGAAACATGGAACATAATAAACAACTTCCCAAAGAGTTTGTAGAACAACATAGTATGGAAAAATAACCAGAGGCCTTAATGGTGGGAAGGAGCTTAGAACAAACATTATACAATATATAAAGATGAAGAGACTCAGGGTAAGATAGAAGCAAATGAAAAATAGGAATAAGTTACTGACAAAAAAGATTCACTGAAGGAAACAAAATCCAGTCAGGAAGATGTGTATGAGGATGCTATGGAGTCAATGATAGTAGGAGCACAACATACCCCAGTGAAAACAATATCCCCCTTTGAATCCTCAACGAAAATAGTAGGAAAATAAAATTCTTCGGTAGATAAGGAAAATAAGGAAGAAACATAGAAAAACAATGCTACAACATAAAACGTGGGTTGGATTCAAGTTGGGAAGAAGGGAAAAAATATTTCATCAAGAAAAAACAGAAGTTTGTCAAAATTAAATCAAAAGTAGCGAAAAATGGAACTTAAATGTATCTAGAAATTAGGAGTCTTTTGAATTTTTTTTAACCTAAATGGGACTAATTTTTTGCATCATGGGATAATCACTTGCAGGATTGAATTGAGCCTCCATACTCAATATCAAACCTACAAAGAATATTGGTAATTTTGAATAAATGCAATAGTTCTGGGCCAAATCCTAGCTTTCCTTTTAAATAAAACTCTCATACTTATTTATTTGAGATTAAAATGCATGAAGTCATAAGAGAAATTGATGGCCAAAATGCATTACCAAAATATATATCTCAAAATGGAAGGAAGGACCTAGGACCAAATAACTGAAATGGAACAACTCTAATACTCAAGTGTCAACCAAAATACTATCATCCCTGAGTCGGACATACCCATGATTGGGATAAAGAGAAACTAAACATGGCTACAAACTATACACTATGGATCCATGAAAAGATAGGACATGGACATGATGGATACAAAGTGGGTTTGTGACAGACCAAAAGGTCATAGTCACCAACAAATACAATGTGGATCTACATCACAATATATAATAATATTATGGACACAAAAGGGAAGTGCCCCAACGTAGTCCTCAGAGTACATCAAATAGTACTGTTGTAATGGCATCATACACCCTCCAAAATTTTACCTACACTTGAATTTGAGAACCTACTGTGGATCTTGTGATTAGTCGTTATACAGTCACTTCTTGATTGGTCGAAGTCACTTGCTCACACATGCTCAGTTTTCAACAAGTTCATGAGCACATTATTTTATGCAATCTTGAACAATCATAACATAGTCCATCAAGATAGTGTTTTTGCAATGTTCAACCCATGTCGACAGTCAGTGCGCACTGTTATTGACAGTCCCTCAATTTTGGTTGTGTTTGTACTTCTATTTTGGTGAGTTTTTCAAATTATTGCTTTTATGCACCTTCAATTTTGTGAGTGTCATTTTCATGCTTTTGGCAGTCACTTTTTTGTCTTATTTAAATTTAATTAGTGTCATTTTCATGTTATCTTCACTATGGCATGTGTCGCTTACACTGTTGTTCATGTATCACAAGTGTCATTCCCCTTTTCTCTTCATATAGTAAATGTTGTCTTTTGACATGTGGAGTGTCACGCAATGCACAAAATATAGTTTTGGTGTGTTCGAAAGGGTAATCATTACACTAATGAGTTGTACATACCATATAAACATGTATCACACTCATTCCCAAAGTCTCAAGCACTGTTGCATAAGTGTCGTCACGGTTGTCGCAAAGTGTATGTTTGGTGTCACAGTTATTGTAAGTAGTCGTACTTAGGGAAGTATGTTGATGATGTGTTATGGATGATATATGATGTTTCGTCAAGTGTTCTAAGTGTGTGATCATAATCAAGTCTTGTAACTGTTAACATCAGTTGCACGGATCCCACACTTAGTTAAATTTTGAAAACATCCCAAGTAGAAAACCTAGCCTCATCCAACCCTCCTAAACTACCCATTGTGAAGTCTCAGCCCTCAAGCTACAACCTTGTCTCTTGGAACTGTGCAATGCATAGTTACTACCTTCCAAGACTGCACATTGTGTGATCACAGTCCTCAAGCTTAGCTTTTGACCCAAAAAGCTGTGCAATTTCTCTCTCCTATCCAATTAGAAGTGCGTATTTCACAGTCTCAAGATTCAAGTCCCAACCCTAAGATCTTGAGCTGTGAAATCACATGGCCTCCTCTGCCTTCTAGAATTATGAAGTGGGAAAAATTAGTGCTCAAGCCCTCAACCTAACTACACAATCTTTTTTCTCAATCCAATCCTGAACTGCACATTACACAATATTAAGGCTCAATCCTGACCCTTGACTGCCTTAGCTATGCAATTGTGTAGTCATTGAGCCTCTCCCTCAGCCTGCCACCCAGTTCCGGCTCAGTTAGTGGATCACCATGTAAAATATTAGACTAGGGGTTTGTCAGACTAATGTCATCTTGTCATGAGCATATTGTAGATGTGAGTACTCTATCATGCTATGGAAAGATGATAAAGAATGAGATGGAGAAGGAGGAAACGATAGAAGACACCTAAGAAAATGAGGACATAATATGATCATTAGGCAAGAAGATGAAGGAACACTGGATTATAAAAAAAGATGGAAGATTAAATACCACATTGAAGACTCCTTATCCTCAAGTCATAAGGAGGAGGAAACAAAAGAACATGCACCATGTTTTGAAGAAGACACAAAGAAATCAACAACAAAACATGACTTGACATTTCCATGTCATCAATGTCATGTCATGTGATGTCATGAGCCATCATGTGCCACATCATTCGTGGATTATGTAATTCTCTATTGGAAAATGTAAAGTGAAGTGGAAATCCAAGAGTCATCTGTGTAATGTGAAGAGTCATGTAGGAAGTCAAAAAGTCATGAGAATTCAAAAAATCACGAGGGTAGTCCAAGCTTCATAAGGGAGGTGAAGGATCACCCCTTTTGTTATCTCATTGTTCATGCAAGAGACTTTTCACCTTGGCTTCTCCCATAAGGCATCAGAGAGACAAATTCAGTACTTTTGGGGAGCAAGTCGTGGCTCCAACACTCCACTATTAGAGTTAGTGATGTTCATTTTATACATGTATCTTGGGAATTTTACTTAATACTTGAAGCCTGATGGCCAACACGTTTTCATGCTTGGGTTGTGAAAATTTGTAAGATAGTTATGTGAATTGATGAATTTAAACTTCTTTGATCCATATCATGTTTTATAGTCCCCTTGATTTTTAATTTTTAATTATTATTATTATTATTATTTTACCTTAATAAGTTATCCTTTAAAGAATCATTCTTACTATATAAAGGTTAAGTTAATTTATGTTAATAACTTTACTATTAAGATCGATTAATAGATCTAATAACAAATAGTAGTTATGTTAGTAAATATAACAATACTAACTTACGATTAGATTTTTTATTTTTATTAACCTATTTGATTAAATATAAATTAAAACTAACGTACAATTAATTAACTAAATGTTTAATTTTAAATGAATATGAAATATTAAATTATATAACTCTTATGTGTATTTAATGTTAACCCTTCTAATTCATGTTAATTAAATATGTTACCTTATACACATATGTTTTAAACTAACTTCCCATTAACTATTTAATTATATATAAATTTAAACCCCCTTTTAATTTAATAATATTCAAACTAACTTACTATTGCTTTAATAATCATTCAACTTTAACTTATTTATTTATTTAATTTTTAACTAGCTAACTAAATATTTATTTTTAATTCCTATTAATTAATTTTTAAGTATGGTTATGCTCTCCTATCCCTGTCCCTTAGTCTAGTCTCACTAGTCGTTTCCCAGTCAAATATAGCCATCAACTGGTCTAGCCTACTAGTTCAATAAAGCCGTTACTTGGTCAAATATAGCCTTTGGATGTTCTGCTCTAACTATTTAACATGCAGCCTGGATTTGATTCTTCAACTTGTCCTGACGATGAACTGCACTGGTTGGTTCGAAACGCATCGACAAAGGAATTCAAATGTAATTTACTCTGAAAATTCTTCTCAAAAAGTTATGTGAATGTTTATGATTCATGTTTTTTTTCACTTGTATTAAAGTGGTTGAAATATTTCAATTATTTTAGTGCTTATCTTAGTGAAAATGTGTTGTGATGGTTCTAATAGTCACTGCATCTATGTGTAATATTTAGCTTGATGTTAGGTGATTCTCTTCACTCGCTTGTTTGTGCCTCTTCTAGGGTGGTACTACTACCTCTCTCTTAAGAGGCTCACTTCTCCTCCCTCTACAGTAGAAGAGCCTTGATAAATTGCAACCAAACATTCACCAGACGCATGCACTTACTTTTTGCAAAGGCACATACACACTTCTCTCTCTTGCTAATAGCTAAATCCAAGGATACTCTATAAGCATACATGGAAACTGGGACTTCACATCAGGGAGACCCCTTTGGTTGAGAAATTTCTATCATTGTCAACAAGTACATAACTAAAGCACAACTTTGGAATGGTGTCAAATAACAGTGAGATGTCCCTATCCCAAGGTATTTTACACAACACGGATGATATGAGATGATGCCAAGCATGGTAGAAACCATATGATTATCAGTCATTAATGTATACCTTTAAGATACACAACGGGATCCATCAATGATGAAAATGTACCCTAGGGTACCTAGCATAGTCCAATAAGTGTGAATAAATGAGTTTTCTTTTAACACTTATGGAATCCACTGATCAAGAGTCAATGAGGTAAAGCCACTTTCAATCAGGAGGAAGCCTACCATTGAGGTATGCAAGCCCTAAGGTACTACCAATTCTTAGATCAAACTCCTAGATAATGAGCTAAAGTTGATAGGAGGATATCTATCAAGGGAGAGCCTTACTGTATCCCCCATCAAGCGACACATAATATACCTAGAGATAATGTGAATGGATGAAGTCATGAATTATAATTGACATAGGAATGACTGACACAAAAAGGTCAACAAGGACTGTAGATGGCCAACAAAGGCCGAGATTTCCCTCGAACATATAATGACATGACATGAAAGTGACTTGACAATATTTGTTAATGAGAACCACATGATATTGTGTAATGACATAGAAAGCATTGATGCATGCTCCATAGAGACTACAAGAGTGACCAACTGGAGCAGACAATCTCATAAGTATGGTATGGATCCTAGGCAAGCTAAAACCCAATTGCGAGGAAATGACACAAAAAAGTGCCATTCTCAAGGGTGATATGACTGACACTACCATTTTAATTGATAAATCAAACAAATGATAACCATTTCCATTTTCTCTTTTTAATCTCCTTCATAGTTTAATGAGCATGAAAGAGAGGACAAGTAAGCTCAATAGTATCTTTTTCATTTAGTTTTAATGAGCCCAAAAAATAGGTATAATAATAATATATACCCTTTACCTTTTAATTAATTTAAGAAGGACACATTAGAAGCTCATCGTAAATGAATGATAGGTATAAAGGGTAGCTACTAGTTCCATGATCACAAAACCATCCTATGCATAATGGAGTAGAGAGACTGGAAAAGAAGACAACACATCATAACAGTCCCTCCATGAAATGTTGAAACCCTAAGCAAAAGCAAGCAATGGGCAAGCATAATGTGACAATAGTGGAAAAATAATACAAAGGCTTATCATCATACCTAAGTGAGGCTAAATGTAGCAACAATTAAAAGGTATAAGCCAGATGGAATCCTCCCAGGGTAAAGCCAAAGGATTACTAAGAAGAGAAAATAAGGCTCATATTCTAAGTCATGGCAGGTCAAAAGGAGGGATTTTGTGGTAGAAAATAACTCTACATGGATGCCAAAAATGAACAAAGGTGCTAATCTAGGGCATCTATGTATACGAAAGCTTTACTGCTAAGTTATTCTGTGAAAAACAAGAGGGTTTAATATCACAACTTGATAGGATCATACCTAAGGCATATTGAAAATGGCAACGAAAATTCATAATGCAATAGTGAGGGTAATGTGAAACTTATGCCTTAATGCTTGATAATGAAAAACACACCTAAGGCCCATTGTGGTAACAAAACCACGAAAATACTCCAAGTTTGATGACCAAACAAGTGCCAAAATCCTGTAGATAGTTCTAATAGTATAATAAAAATAATAAAAAGGACCATAATTTTGGTTAAAAGGGATGAAAACCAATATTAGGTGAAATTTCCATGAGTGTTAGCTTCTAAGTTTTTATATAAAGAAAAATTACCCACCCAAAACTCATTTGTTAATTTGAATAGAGAGAAAAAGGTGAGTGGAGAAAATCACCAATTTACCCTGAAACTTATGATCAAGATCCCATAAGCTAAAGGAAATTATTGGCATATCCAAATTCACTAGGTGAGACCTCACATTCCCCTCATGAATTTGATATCTTAAATTTTTTGATTTTGGTTTTGTTTTACCATAAAAGTTTTTTGCCCTAGGTTGTAGAGCCACAATCATGGTTGAGTGATCTAGGAGGATCCAAAAAGGCTCAAAATTTGAAGTCCTCAAATCTTAGCAAAGGTGACACCAATTCATAGAGCTCAACAATACCTTTCCAATGGCATGAATGACACCTCGAATCGAGTCCATATGACAAAGTTATGTCCATTTTAATATTTTGACCAAGCAAATAAAAGTCAAAGTCAAGGGTGATGTGGTAGCCCAATTTGCAAGCCCAGGTAGGACCCATGGAAACTGTTGTGGTAAGTTTGGAGGAAACGTGGAAGGTTTGTATTGGTTGTATTGATGATGTGGCAGCACTAGTTGATGCAGGCATTGACTAGGATGATATGTGGCAGATAGAGGTTGATGAATAAGCATTGATGGTGTTTATATGGACCAATAGTAGCATGCCATGTGGCCCACTTAGAGGGAACCACATGACGCAATGAGCATACACCAAAAGTGGTTTGTCAACACCATAAATATTGGGCGTGATATAATTTGAATTTCGAACCTTGTTATAACTTTCCAATAGGCTAACCATTAATCACAAATATTGTCTATGTAAAATGGTCGACATAATTATTTTTGAAATTAGTTGTGATGAAAATAACAAAGGTGGAAGGCTATGGGTTTGACCTTAGAACCTCTCGGAACCCACAATGTAGTACCATATTGGGTGTTATATTACAACAACGCTAAGAACATGCACCATGTCAATGATTATGGGCCAATGTTTATTGGTGTGGTTATAACATAATGTGGTTGAATCTTGATTGTTAAACAAACCAACAGGTATATGTATATATATATGCACTTGCCCAAACTATTGTTATATGCCATCATCATATGGTTATATCCATAAATTATATTTTGTATGGTCAACGCACTCCATATATAATATGGTCATGTCATGGTTTTAAACTATGTATTATTTTAATATATGGAATACACCAATGGATTTTGGTATGTCTACCCACAAAAACTATTTAAACATTTCTCATTCAACCGTTGGGGAGAGCGCACCCAGTCACAGGCACAATTTCCAATATAAGCCTATAATTAATGTAGAGAGGTACATCAATGTGGCACAAAGTCCAAGAAAATGGAGCCCCCAGAGGTTTAGAAATGATGGTGACAAAAACCTATGTTGTTTATGGTCATTCTTCACTATTTTTGAGAAGAGTCCATTGGTGTCGACTGAATTTGGATTTGAGCAATAGATATGAGGGCTTATGGTAGAAGCCCACATGTGTTATTAATGCTTGGCATGAAGCTTGAGATAGAGATGCACTTTTCAGAAGTTGGTCATGTTTATAGTCAAAAGTAGCAGAATGATGAGACAAACCTACAAGTGTTATGTTTGATGCATTTTGAGCATTCAATGCATCATTTTGGCACAAAAGCTAATGTAAGTCTCATGTATTATTGATTTGTTCCTTTTCAATATTTTCAAAAGGAAGAACATGTATTTGTAGATATGCTTGAGTTTGAGCAGCAAATTCAAAGAGGGCCTTTGCCACTTGTATGTGAGATTCCAGCCCATTTAAATTGGAGAAAAGGAGAATAATTTATGCCATTTTATGTGAGAGAGTTCAACCTCTTTTAAGGTAGAACAATTGTGCAACTTTATGTGATATTCCAACCTATTTAACTTGGAGAAGGGAGAACAATTTATGCCACTTGTTTGTGAAAATTCATTCCTTTGGTACTGTTGAAGGAGAATGTCTCTTTGTAGGAAACACCATATGTTGTGAGAGTTCAATCCTTGTATCAAAAAAGAAGAACATTATTGAAGAGCAACTAATGAAGCAACTACAAAACTAAGTGGAGCCCAGAGACATAGCTCACACATTGTGGGTGAACTCCGTTATCAATTTTTGGTGCAATTGTCCATATTTTCATTTCTTCGTGTTTTTCTTCTTCATATGTATTGCACTTACGATTATTTCATGCTCTTTATGCAATTTGTTTGAAAATCATAAAAGTAAATATTTTGGATCATGTTGGTATTAGAGTGATCTCATTTGACATAAATTATGAGTGTGGATGCTTACTAGGGCCAAGCTCAAAGAGGGTGAAGGAAAACTTAAGACTTTCAACTCTAAGATTGGAATTACAACTTGAAGAAATAAAATAGAGAATGGCGATGTTCACATAGAGAATGATAAGGCTTTCCACAAAGATTTTTAGTTTGAAAATTATGTGAAGAGATTGGAAAATAAGGGAAACAATGATTCCAAATATGAGGATAGTGCTTCATTGAACCAGGGAAATGTAGGATACCCTCCTAAGCCTCCATGTCCATCTTCCGGTTCAAGTTATTCTTCCTTTTCCTCTCATTCTCATCATTAAAATTGTCATCAGAAAGATGTTTCTAAAAAGCCATTGTTAAAGTTAGATGTAAAATTTGATTTGCCAATGTTTAATGGAGAGGCTAATGCATAAAAGTTGAAAAATTGGATTAGACATATTGAATTTTATTGTCAATTTTAGCGGATCGAAGAGGACAAGCTAAAGATCTAGTTAGCATGTCTTCAAATGGAAGGAACAACACGGTGGGAGAGAAAATTTCATAAAGGTAGAAAAAATAATGGTAAATTCCTTTCGTCATGGTTTGTTTTACATCTGTAGCATTAAGAGGGAATTTTTACCCATTGGATTACACACAAAATTCCATGATGGAATGAAAACATTTGAGACAAGGTAGAGATCAGAGTGTGCAAAGTTTCACAGAAGAGTTTAGGAAGCAGGAATTGCCATTAAATGTTCCTTTAGACTCACCAAAAACGTTGATGAAATATATTGTCACTTTACACAGTTATCTTCATCACTCATTATTATTTTTTGATCCCACTAGTTTAGATGAAGCATGTGTGAAATCAATTCATATTGAAAACAAAGGAAATCATGAACAAGATGAACATACAAAGAAGACAATGACAAAAAAGAAAAAGGAAGGAAATCCCTCTTGCATTCATTGCAAGAAAGATGGGCATGATAAGGAGCACTACTGGAAACTGCATCTTAAGCTAAAGCCTAAGAGATTTGGCAGCAAAGGGAAGCACAAAACTATTGCTACATTACAACATGACCTGGGTTCTGATTCAGGTGATGATATGAAGATCACAACTATTAGGATTGTAGGTGTTGTTTCAAATATGGGAAAGTCATCAAATAATTCATTTTTCCAAGACCTTGAAGAAATCAACCAAATAATTCAAGCAAAGAATGCTTATTTGAGAATACTACTACAAGAATCAGAAGAGGAGAAGTAGAGATTGAAGCTTAAGTTACAAACCACATAAGCAAGAGTGTCATCAAGTAATGAGTTTGCATTAGTGTAGGTTGAGAGCACATCAAATCATTCCAATGATTGTGATTGTAAGTCATCTCCGGAGGGAGGTGAGAATTTCATAAGATGAGCCAAGGGAAATTATCCTCACTAGAATTGCACCAAAGACAACCATTCAAGGTATACTTATTCCAATGTTCCTTTTGATTATAAGAGAATTGGAAGTGTGAAGCAAAGTTTATGGCATAAAAAACCATGTACATTTTTTGGTTTGAATAACCATGCTACTTCCAAATGCTAGAAAAGAATGGCCTTGTACTAGAAATTTATGTTGAAAAATAATGAGACACAACATAAAGACCTTTCTCTAAAACAAGAGAAAAAAATGGTAAGAAAGTATGGATGAAGAAAAACCATCACAACCATTGCAAAAAGGGTGGAAATTAGAGAGGTACCTATTGGAAGCTCCATCTAGAGCTATATCCAAACAAGGACAAGGAGTTTGGGAAAGCAACCCTTGTGTAAGAACCAACAAATGAGAAAGTGGAGCACATTGTAACCCTTTGTGAAGCCACATAGGAAGAAACACAACTACAGGAAGAAAACCCATTAACTTGGTTGGGTAAAGGATGGGCATCCTTTTTAAATAGTTGAGTGTGGCCACCATTGTGAATCACATGTTATATAAATTAGGCTATATATTTGCAACTGCTCATGAAGTTTTAATCAAAATCACAAGACAAAAACCTACTCTACTACTCTGCGGACATTAATTCACAATTTAGAACAAATATCTTAGACATGCAAGAACAAATAACACACATTCAACACGTATTTTTATATGGGGAAAGAAATCTACTAAAAACCCTAATTCCTACTTGCATTAATCAAATGAATAGATATGAATTACAATTTCTTTACTCAACTGAGCACACCCTACAAGTGCATAACCTATATCTCTACTCACTGGAGGCCTCTGACCCAGACTTAGTCAAATTTTTCCTCTTCTTGAGCTCCTATTTCTTGCGCTATTCCTTGAGGAATTAGGCCCCTATTCTTTATGAAATTCCTCAAATTAAATTGCACAATTCCTTAGGCTGATCATTTGGCTACATGCAACATATTTACACTGAAGACTAGTCTTAACTAATGTTACATTCCCTTGGAATCTCCATCTCAACTGGGTAACTCAAATTATATGCATTCACTTGGTATTTTTGGCTAATTGATTAGTTAAATGGATGACCATTAATATTTACTAATGTCTCACTGCTTAACTGACCTTCCACTAGATCCTCCAGAAGTTGGAAGTAGTTTAACTGAAAGCAACATGAGATAATTGACCTTGATTGCTACAAATTAGCAATCAAACATGTTGAAATGAACTCCAACTCCTCCAACTTGAATTTATAGAGTAAATTGGGTGATAGAAGTCATGTCACATAAGTTAACATCATCCGAGTTGTCTACTGATGTGGAAATTCAATTTTTCTCAATTTAATCAAGGAAAAATCAAATTGAGAATTTCTTACTACATTTTTCAACACTCCCTCTCAAAAATAAAGGGATTATCAACCACCCCTATCTTGCACCTGTGGAACTCAAACTTCCCTCTTGACAAGGCTTTTGTCAAAATGTCAACATCTTGTTCCTCTGTCGGAATGTACTGCAACAACATTATTCGTCTCTGCACACAATCCCACAAATGGTGATACCATATATCTATATGCTTGGGTCGATCATGAAAAATATGATTTTCAGAGATCATGATGAAACTCTGATTATCATAGTAGATCACAGTTGGATCCATCATCTGACCAAACAATGCAACAAATATCTTTCTCATCCAGATCACCTCACATGCTGCTTGAATGAAATTCATGTATTATGCTTCTGTCAAGCTAAGTGCCAATGATATTTTCTTCATGTTATACCAAGAAACCACTGCAGACCCAACAATATAAATACCACCTGATGTACTCTTTTGGTTTGATGGAATCCCCACATAATCTACATATGTGAAGCGACATAGCTTCACTCCCTTTGTCCATCTGTACCATAATACAAAATGGGTAGTGCCTCTGAGGCACTGTAGAACATGCTTAGTTACCTTCCAAAATAATTTGGTTGGCCTACCCATAGCTGGGCTCAGCTGGCTGACTACGTAGCACATATATGATCATGTGCTCATAAGATACATTAGTGAACCCACCAATTGCCGATAAATAATAACATCCACTTCCTCACATGAAGTGACATCCTCTTTCCTCCAATTGGTTGCTAGAGGTGTCTCCATGGGTTTGCAACTATCCATGTAGAACCTCTAAAATATCTCGTTGGCATACTTGCCTTGAGAAACAAACAGTTCCACATTGCCTTGCCATACTTCCAATCCAAGGAAGTAGTGCATGAGACCCATTTCCTTCATTTCAAACCCTATTGCAAGGTCCTCCTTACAAGATCTTATCAACTACTCATCACCAGTTAAAATCAAATCATCGAAATATAAGATAATAATCAACAATTTACCTTCTCCCAAGATATGATATAGGTTTGCATCTGCTTGATTTTTGATGAAGCCCAAACTGGTGAGATAACTATCAATCCTGGTGTACCATGCACAAGGTGATTACTTGAGAACGTACAATGTTCGCTTGTGTCTGCACAAATGAGACCCTCGATCAAAAGTCTTGAATATTTATGGTTTCTTGATATACACCTCCTCCTTAATAATCCATTGAGGAATGTTTTTCTCACATCCATCTAGTGGATCTTCCACTCCATCTGTGCATCCAGAGTAAGAATTGATCTAATAGATGAGTACCTTACTATAGGAGAAAAGGTATCCTCATAGTCAATCCCCTCAACTTGAGAGTAACCCTTGGCCATAAATTTGGCCTTGTACTTTTATATGCTTCCATATGTTGCATGCTTTACCTTGAAGATCCATCTCGAACCCACAAATGATTTTTCTGCTAGTCTTGGGACCACTTCCCAAACACTGTTATTTACAATGGATTCATATTCCTCCACCATTGCAGCAACCCATAAAGGTTTCTCTACTTCTTCCTAGAATGAGGGTGGCTTAGTCTCTACAAGCTTAGTCATTAGTGCCTATAGCCAGTGTACTGATATGGTGACCTTCTCTACCTGCATTGATTTGAAGGAGCATCCACATTCTCCCTTGCATCTTGCACTAGTCTCTCAACTTCCTAGTGCTTTTTCTATCTTCTCTGGATGGTTATGCTTGAGTGGTTGTTTCCACTCTCTGCACCTCAAATTTTGGCTGCTCCACAACTTCTTGAGGTTCCTCCTTTGGAGCTAAAACTCTTCCTCTGGTTGGATCAGAATCTCCCTAGCACCACATCACTTTATCTTCATCAAATTTTACATCCTTTCGCACAAATATAATTATGAGGGATGGAAAGTACACACAATAGTGAAACATCTGAATTTCTCCCCAAGAAATCCTCCTCCAGTGTAATCATGCCCAAAATCTGATGAGGACTCTAGTTCTCCAAATATATTGTTGTGTTACAGGCCTCAACCCACAAATTTAGAGGTAGGAATTGATCATGCAACATCGCCCTCGCTACTCCCACAATACTATAGTTCTTTCTCTCAACTACCCCATTTTGCTGTGGGTTGTGGGTTTCTATCAACTCTCATCGAATGCCTTCTTTTTCACATTTTTTTTTTTTTAAATTCATTCGACATGTGCTCACCTCCATTATCACTCCTGAGAGCCTTCACCTTCTTGCCCATTTCTTTCTCAACTAGTTCCTTGAATTCTACAAAATTGGCGAATCTCTCATCCTTCTTCGGCAAGAAGAAGATCCAACAATTTCGTGAGAAGTCATCACTAAAAATGAAAAAAATATTTTTTTGTGGAAGTGGAGGCTTTAGAGAAAGGTCCACAGATATTAGAGAGGATCCTTTCAAGGATTTCATGTTCTTTGTTATCCCACTCATCGAATGTGGATTTTGTGTACTTCCCTAAAGTACATCCTTTGCATACATCCTGCTACTTAAGTGCTCCTTTAGGGAGGCTTGTAGTTATCTACTGCATGATATTCAAAGTGCCATGATGAAAATGGCCAAGTATTCTATGCCAAAGTTCACCAATATCACGACTTTGCACCTTCACGCCTTTGTACTAAATGCAACACAATCCTCCATGTCTAGCTTGTATAAGTTCTTCACACAATCTCTAATCTGCTTCACCTGTCCCATGGATATGTGTCTCAGGAATTCATTTCCTTTGCTGAAGATCACATCATACCCATGGTCTTCCAAAAATACAACAAGTACACGATTTTTCTTTAGGCCCAAAATGAACCTAACATCCTTGAGCTTGAGGGGGGAGCCCAACTCCCTCTAAACGGTGATTGTACCAATATTGGTCACACTATACCTTCCGTCATCCCCCATGTCGATGTGTATATGAAATATTTCTTGTCCAGGTCACTGAAAAAGTCTCTACACCTTGTCATGTGGAGTGATTGTTACACTGAAATTTGTCACCATGACTATCTGCAGTTAATATGGCTCCATCAATAGTCATATTATCCTCCTTGTCAAGCCTAATACCTCTGCTCTTCATTTCAAGTTTCAAAAAAGAGAGAAAGTCACTAAAAACATGTTTATCTCTGGGTACGCAGGTTCTCTCTACCTTGCCTGCGTGTACGCATCCCAAACTCATTGTACCTGCGTACTTGTACGCTCTGTAAGCCAAAGGATGGGTGCGTACCCCTGTAAGG